>CM072512.1:59802019-59872385 GCA_036898135.1 Oncomelania hupensis | reverse complement strand
ATAAAACTATATAATCATACACATATCTATTATTCTCATATAGACTACAAGCAATTATTCAAATACGCGCATTGCGGGTGGAAAATTTTCACAAGTTTCACAATATATATTCTTGTAGTCTCTTGCCCTTAGTGGCTTGAAGCAACAACAAAAAAACAACAACACAAAAACAAACACAAAACAATAAAATTTACACTGTGATCCTTTATCTGTACAGAGGTAGATATCAACGAAAATGTACATCCACTGAGAACAACACCGATTAGCTACAATAATAACAAGACAAGATAACGAATGATGTTACTTTTACGCCGGTACAGATATTATTTACAATGCAAGTTACATCCCACGATAGAAACCGCGCATTAATTTACAAACAAACGCCAAACAAACAATTAAACAAATCTTCATCAATGAAAACACAAACACACTCTCATACCATGCGTTAAAATGTCTTCCAGTTACGATAGTGGAACAAACAAACACAAGCAATTTAATAAAATTAATGATTCATCATCATATTCGAGGATAAAACAGAGTTCAACTTCCAGACACATTATTATTATTATTTTTGAAAACCACGCACTCGTTTAAGAAGCATGATTAGTCATCGCCCTGGCGGTATCCAAAGTTTTGGCTATATTTATTGGTACATATTTTACACAGTATTTTTAGAAGAATAGAAGGTCTAACTTAAAAAAAAAATTTAAAATACACAAATAATTATAGCAGACAGACTTATTTATGGTGATGTTTTCACGGTTACCGGATAAATCATTAAGTGGATGAATTTTATTCCCCCAGGTAAGTTTAAAACTGACGGCAGAGAGAGACTATATATTGAGGAGCAATAATTCATAAATGTAGCTCAGTTGGTAAGAGCGTCTTGCTAGTAACCGAAAGGTCGCTGGTTCGAATCCCGGATTGGTCAACGTGTGATTATATTATTTTCCCCTTTACCAACAACTGGCCCGCTGGTGTCAGTATAAATCGGTCCAGTAGTCACCTATATGCGAAAGTGTCGTGTGACTATAATCTACAAAACAAACAACATCATTAAATAATTACGATAAGTTGTGTTGAATAAATAGTCTGCGTTTAAGTTTTACCTTAATACTTGATAATTAATGAAATATTATAATTGTGGTTGTGTTTGTTTGTTTTTTTTTCAACGTAGGCTACGCCGCTTTCGACTTCTACAAATCTGAGATGGTTAAAAAGTGATTTAACTGAAAAAGATTGTAAACCTATTCATATTGTAGGCAAAGTCCAGGTATCCAATGCATTATGTGACATTAGAAAATTATATCTACTTCTCTCTTTGTCTCTGTTTCTGTCTATCTAATTGTCTGTCTGTCTGTCTATCTATCTACCTACCTACCTACCTGGGGTGTCGGATAGTGCAGTGGTTGGAGCACTCGCTACTGTGTCGAAAGTGAAGCACCGTCCGGTGCGGTTAGCACTTGGATGGGTGACCGCTAAGGTGTGAAGCGACAAACAACAACGCCCCCAGTTGACTCAACTGTGATTGAGTACCTACTCTCTTGAGGGTGGGGAAGGTAAAGCAGCGAGGGAGAGAGTTGGGCATCACCCTCATTACGCTGGCCCAAGATAAGTGTGATCTCCAACATCACGCTCCCCTACGGCCACAAGGCTATGGGACTACCTTTACCTTTACCTTTACCTACCTACCTACCTACCTACCTACCTACCTATCATCTATCTATCTATCTATCTATCTATCTATCTATCTATCTATCTATCTATCTATCTATCTATCTATCTATCTATCTATCTATCTATCTATCTATCTATCTATCTATCTATCTATCTATCTATCTATCTATCTATCTATCTATCTATCTATCTATCTATCTATCTATCTATCTATCTATATCTATCTATCTATCTATCTATCTATCTATCTATCTATCTATCTATCTATCTATCTATCTATCTATCTATCTATCTATCTCTATCTATCTATCTATCTGTCTGTCTGTTCTGTCTTTGAGCATTACTATGATAGTTTTAATTTACCCGAAGTGATCCTCCTTCTTTCCCTTCGCAAAGATTACATTAACAATACTCATCAGCCTACAGTTTGTAGAGCGGTGGGTACGGGAGGAGTAGGGGATGGGATGAACCATAATCTTTCTCTCACACCCAATCACAAACACACACACACACACACACACACACACACACACACACACACACACACACATTTTTGTAAAAACGACATTCTGATGACTGTTGTGGAAAAAAAACGGGAAAATTTTGACACACTTTTCATTTTCGTGAAATTATTTTGACATTTTCAAATTTTTGAACCTATCCCTAACCCAAACCCTAACCCTTAACCTAACCCTAAGCCTAAAACAGCTGTAACTCTACCGGAACCCTATTTTGACGTCAAAATAGGGCAGCCTTCCAAAAAAGTCAAAAGAAACCATGTGGAGTTCCATGAGTGTGTCATTGTAACGTCGTTTCTACATGCCCACACACACACACACACACACGTTGCTTGTGATTAAAAGTGTGCCCTTTAGCACGTGCCTGCAAGTCTGGATGTGATAGCGAATGTTAGTTTGCACACACTCGTAGTGAAGTCTGCCTTGCTCAATTTTTTTAAATCTCTAAGTCTTCTCATGCCAATAAGTTTAAAAGCAGGTAAAAGCATTGTTATTTAATGACAACGCACATTTCAAGCCAGCTCAAATAGCCGCTCTGAAAGCAGTTAATTGGTAAGCTATTTATACCAATAAAATGCTAAGGCCAGAATGGGGGGAGTAGGCTCCTCAGTCTAAGCTACGCTGCATGATATTGTATAGTACAAAGTTGTACTAGAATTTGTGTAGGTAGCTTATAGTCTACTATCATAGGCGCTTGTGTCTGGACACGCGAGCGCCTATCCAGAGACAAGCGCCTGTGTCTACTATTAGCCTTGTACACATTTCACCAAAGAGGACTTCAAAACCAACTAATCTGTCCAGACCCTTCTTGCTCCCAACCCTATCCCTCACTCCCTCGTATTCAAAAGAGCTTCCGAACCTGTTCCGACAGTTTGGCGCTAGGCGCGCCGATTTGCATTGGTCCAGAAAGTTCGTAGTATGTTGTTGTAAGTAGGCCTATAATAAGTTAGGAATCTAGAAACGCGCGCGAACGTGTGCACGGACAAATGTTCGCACGCACCTTCATCTACACACGTTCACACGCATATAGGCTAAACTTACAGGCACATAAAAACACACACATACACGCACACACACACGCACACACACACACACACAGACGAATACCCTTAAAAGACTGGAGCTGTTAATAAAATCATATCCCCACCTCCAATCCGTTAAAACTTCATTCTACAGTCGCTCATTTAGTTTTGCATCTCATCTCCTCCTCTGCCCCTTACCGCATCCCCACACATCAACACGTACACACAGTGTGAAGTGTTATCAACAAGTAGGCCTACACACAGGCTCGCCGACATTGCAATATAGTAAAAGCAGAAAAACAAAATGGTACCCGCACACTAGTTTCTACATGCTTGTTAAACTGTTTAATAGAATCGTAAATAAATAGAGTTTTGATGATTCAGTATAAACACACACACACACACACACATACAGAGAGAGAGAGAGAGAGAGAGAGAGAGAGAGAGACAGAGACAGAGACAGAGACAGAGTTCACCTTGAGACAAATTATGCGAAGTTAAACTAACATCACCCTTATTAATATTGCCAAGCAGTCAACTCACAGAACTCTCATGCATGCAGGCTTATGTACACCAACTTACAAACATGCGTAGAATAAACAATACATTTACATACACATACGCACGCGTTGAAAATATGACAATAATAACAATAACCATAGAGAAACTAAAATTACTTTATAAACAAATTTTAAAAAATGCTTTTGTATACACATCAATGATAACAGTATGTACAAAACACGCATTATACACTTCGTACAGCATATTGTACATCATACTAAAAAGTGAGGTACAAACAGTCTTTACAACCACAAGTATATCAACTAACAAGTTAGTATCTCGTATTGCCCCCAGTCGACGTGCGGTGGTCCCGTTGCCCTTGGTTTTAGCCACAAGCTGAGACGGGGATATCCCAAACCTAAAAATAGAATAGAGAATTCTGGGAAATCTGTTCAAAGGAAGTAACTGATAACTAGCTACGGTTGTAGTCATGGTCGCCATTTCTCGCGAAGATGTGCTGGCTGAAATGAAACGAAAGTTGGGAGAGGAACTGCATATTTCTGGTAGTGAACAAAGGCAGAAACTTGTCAGCAGTATTATCAGCGATGGAGTTATAATGGACGAAGTGCTCCATACCTATGAGGTTGCCTTTGCTCGAGCAAAGAAACTAAAGAAGGATTTGGCCGACGTCATTTCAGAAAAGGATTTCCCTACCCATAATTCCCCTGGGTTTTGAAGTTTCTAAAAAGTTATTTCAGGCCGACGACGCTCTATGGAGCGCAAAGCATGTAAAGGGAAGCAACCGGTTGTACGCGCACGTCGACAGAGACATAGAAGGAGATACTAACTTGTTAGTTGATATACTTGTGTTACAACCCTTTATTTACTTACGCTCTTATCAGTATTATGGGTTTAAAAGACAGCTGAATACCTGCCAGGAAACCCAATTAATATTATTTTTGTCTTCTCTCTCTCTCTCTCTCTCTCTCTCTCTCTCTCTCTCTCTCTCTCTCTCTCTCTCTCTCTCTCTCTCTCTCTCTCTTCTCTTTTCTTTTCTTATAAAATATCAATGACAGACATTGTGAAAAAACTGAGTAACTATTGTAGTAATATTTTGAAAGTGTCATTTAATCATTTCTTTCCTGAAAATAAGATAGATCTAATTCCAAGGCCAAACAATCTATTCTTAAAAGATCTTCTGCGCATTAGATTATCTCAATTATTCAACAGTGATTGATAAAATCTCCATGTTCGTACGCCATATCCAACGATGATAAACGAAACCAGTATAATACAGCTAACACGAAACTATTGTTAAAACGTAATACACGCACTTGAAAAACCTGAGAACAAAAATTACACTGAGTTAATTAGTTTATATGAGTACATTTATAACGACATCGGTCATTGTTTGACACGATGTCATTTCCGTGCAATCAGAAACTCTCGAAACAAGCTCATGTTAAACGATGACGTTTTACAACTTTGTCAAGATGGAACACCGCAACGTGTCTCCATCTTTCAACCCACCCTCTTCTTTTCCCTCTCACTCCCCCAACACTGTTCTCCTTCAGTTCATCCATGAAAATCATCAGTCTGTCGCAGGTTTCACTGATACTATGAGGGCAAACAGAGTTTCGGAAAAGCCCTTCAAAACTTAAACTTGACCTTTTCCCAACCTCTGTCTGCAAATATTCAGCCACAGCTATGCCACCCGCTCCGGACACGTAGTTTTCACCAGGATGCACCAAAAAACCAGGGGAGGGCAGTCGCGACGCTTGGAAAAGTTTGGCTGAGTGGGTGGTCGGTGGCCTTTGCGGCACCATCCTGTCCCTCCACATTTTGCGCCCCCAAGTCACAATGACCATGTGTGCCAAAGGATGTGTGTGCACTTTAAAGGTGTGCACCACTCACTAAAAAGCGTAAGTCTACACCCATTAACGCTATCTTAATGCGTTTGTCTAACACCCGGACGACAGACTGGTCTCTTCATCGCCTGCAAATCACAAATGGCCTGGGAACACAGAATTCGTTTTCATCCAATAATGGCTGACGTCATTTCGCGTGTAGCCAGCAAAATATGATCCTCGTATTTTTATGTTTATTGTCGATCTCCGTCAAATGCACACCAGAACTTCTAACTCATTGGCAGAGCTACGAAAAATTCTAACAGTCACAAGTCATTCTCTTTGTAGACAGACATGCCCCTAATCCCTACTGTTGCATCTGTGATAAGCAGATACGATTTCGGTTACATTGTTGAAGCGATGGAAATTCCGTTTTCGCAAACAATGAAACAGTTCCTGCGCAATACCAACAATAATATCAATAACAGATTCAAACATCACAATCGCAGTATGAAGAAGTGGGAGTTCTTGAAATTATTTGAAAATTGAAAACAAGTCTCCACACAGATTTCGTGTTAAACTATCTCTTGGGTGATTGCAGTTTCATTATTGAATCAGTAACAGAAAAATATATGCAGAGACGATGACGGGGCATTAGAGGTTTTTCTATAAAGCGCACAACCGTATTGCTGATGACTGGGTTCTATACGAAGGAAAGAAACTGTGTTCTCCAGTAACTTCGCTTTCGACTTCCTCTTGGCGGTCCAGTTTCTAAACAAATCAGCGACGCAAGTGAGAGAACAACACCTCATTGTCTTCATGAATGTTTTTCTGCAATTTCGAACTGTAAACAATCACTGCTCTTTCCTTCCAAATTCTTCAAGAGAAGGTAAAACCTACATTCATCGGAATGAACGTAGTTGTAAGTTTCCTTCTTCAAAGACACCATCTTTGGCTTCTTCTGATGGTTCCAGTCACAGAAAGTCACGAAAAAGACGTTTTATTGCCTTGGGAGTGCCTTGAGAGTCCTTTAGGAGTCCCTTGGTAGTGCTTATCTGCAAGCACAAGACTGGACGCTCATGCCTGGGTAGTTCTTCAGGACGACGTTGCGATTCTCGTCAAAATACAGCAAAGTGACCGAGGTCATGGTGTCTGGCACGCAGCACGGCGCGGGTACGTTGGAGTAGAGACCGATTGCGTTGACGATGCTCTGGATAGTGGCGTGGTTGGAAGGACGCAGCCGCTACAACAGAGGAAGCAAACATAAATAAAGACAGCAGCTATTTATAAACTACTACTACTATTACTACTATTACTACTACTACTACTACTACTACTATTACTACTATTACTACTACTACTACTACTACTACTACTACTACTACTACTACTACTACTACTACTACCACCACTACTACTACTACTACTACTACTACTACTACTACTACTACTACTACTACTACTACTACCACTAATCATAATAATAATGTCGTCTTTGCATAATTTATTAATGTCTTGTTTTTGTTTTTACTTCTTTTGGTATGCATTTTGATTTTAACGGTAAGTATAAATGCGCGAGAACTGCGCTTTGAACTGATGATATTATGAAAAAAGCGCTATATAAATACCCTTAGTAGTAGTAGTAGTAGTAGTAGTAGTAGTAGTAGTAGTAGTAGTAGTAGTAGTAGTGGTGTTAGTAGTAGTGGTAGTAGTAGTAGTAGTAGTAATATTATTATTATTATTATTATTATTATTATTATTATTATTATTATTATTATTATTATTATTATTATTATTATTATTATCAGTCCTTCTTTCAGTCACTCATATATTTAGTTTAATCATACACCCGCATTCATGCATAGACAAACATAGACTTAAAATTAAACGAAGAAAACAATCAATAACTAACTTCGCAACAAGGAAACTAACCATACTGAACACAAGACCTTTATCTGGAACCATTTAATTTAATAAAGGGAGGGGCTTGATGGACTGGGGTTGGGGGTGGAGTGTTGAAAGAGGAAAATCAACTGATGCATATTATAATGTATGATTTTCTAAGAAGAAGAAGAAGAAGAAGAAGAAGAAGAAGAAGATGATGATGATGATGATGATGATGATGATGATGATGATGATGATGATGATGATGATGATGATGATGATGATGATGATGATGATGATGATGATGATGATGCCGAAAGACTCAAGGGAATGATTCACAGATGCCAAATGAGATTTACAGTCTCAACAAAATTCTGTTTGGGTTATTAATGAACTCTTTGTAAATGCACGCTTTACGCAGATCGGTATTTCTCGTAGAGCGGTGATTCAAGGACCAGGACAGACCAAAAACAGCAAACGGCGAGGGAGAAGGGAAGGAAAGAGGGTCAAATAAATGTTGTGTGTGCGGAAAGAGGAGGGCATACAAATAGAAGAAAGAGAAGGCACTATAGTATACAGAGGCCTATATTGTTGACCAACTTTGCCACCAGAATGTGTAAATACTTTAAATAAAAGAAAATTCCACGTACGTTACGAACATTTGAATTCATTGTAAGATGACCTAACTCCAACACAAAAACAAGAAGGGCTCCTGAGAAGAAATGGGCCACTCGTTTCACGGTAAACCCTCTTATTTACTCTTTAGCGATCTTGAAAAGCTCTGCTTCTCAGCTTACCAAAGTCAGCAAGCTCACGCTGAGAAGTATAGAAGGCGCATTTCAAATATAATATAAGTCATCCAATATTTGCTTGGCTTTTTTTCGCCTTCTGTCGGAATGCTCTTGACAGATTCATAGGGTGACATTAAAAACCCCAGGTCAGGGGTTAAGCGCATGAGACTGTGTGGGGGTTAATCTCACCACTGACGCCCGCCTCTCTCTCTCTCTCTCTCTCGCTCTCTCTCGCTCTCTCTCTCGCTCTCTCTCTCTCTCTCGCTCCCTCTCTCTCTCTGTCTCTCTCTCTGTGTGTCTTCTCTGTCTGTCTCTGTCTCTCCTCTGTCTGTCTCTCTTTCTCACTTCATTTCCTGCTTCCACTTATTTTCATTTTCATCTCATTACATTTCTGAGAACAAAAGATTGTTTTCTTTTCTAGCAAGCATTTCAAATGCAATAAACAAATGTTGCAATATTTTTTTTTAACAAAGAAAATGTGTAAAGTTCAAATACATTACTTGGCAAGTTCTACTACTAGGCTTATACACTTTTAAATTGGAGTTAGCGAAGACGCCTTTTACATCTGAACTTAGAAAATTACTCGGTTACATGTTATCATTGCTCATAAATAGTAAAAGCCCAGCTTAATGGCTACGCAGTTCTGTTATCCTTCTAGATGTTTAAGAAGAATTTGCATCGGATTAAATTATTTGACATAGACAAAGCAATAATGTAGAAAATGACTACAGCACACTGCACAGGCAAAACTACAATCTCTAATAAAGAAGCCCTTATCTTTACCACGCACACCCACCCTCACTTTCTCTCTCTCTCCCTCTCTTTCTCTCTCCGTCCGTGCTTTATATTAACAGCAATGTTGCTGCACAGAAGCTGACACAGGAGGAATGTCCATACTAGTTTTCCTGTCGCAGATTTATACTTGCTTTCAATGGAACCAGCGCCTCCGCTCGTCAAATTTTAATTAGATGATACCCACCTCCTCCCCCACCTTTATAAATGCTGCCTACCTGCACAGAGCAGCCTAGAGAATATGCGCCGAAAGTGGATGCGCTTTAAGGAAAATAAATATAATCATACCTAATTATTTCCGGAGCAAAGACAGTAGTATCCATGTAGTACATATATATCGTCAGCGTCTCTTTAGATCTCCTACCGAATGCTATCTTTAAAAAAAAAAAAAAAAAAAAAAAAAGTCAACGTAAAAGGCCTCACACGAGAGGCAGCGCCGGCGACCCAAAGCTTGGCGACGTCGGGGCTTAAGCCGCCGTGGAGTTTTAACTACCTTATCCCGTGAACGCCTGGTTTCTCATCATAGCAGCACTCGTTGCCTGCCCCTCAGCGCACGATCACAGTTTACCTCGCTGTTACTTTTGCTGCCAAGCGCTGGGATGTTCTCTATCCATAATAAAAAGAAAACCTAACTGTTTAGATAAAAAGTAAAGTAATGGGGTATCCAGAAGTTCTTTTTGCTAAGGAAGCACGGATATATTTTATAGTAATTTGAGTTAATGGGGATGGGATGTGGTGATTTTGTGTTTACATCAAGCAAGTAATACACAAATCTTATTGTAAACGGAACGGAAACAGAGGATGATACCCCCGTCACAAAACTACTCATCCCCCCCCCTCCTTCTCCATTCCCCAATCCCAACACTGAAGAATCAAACTGTTACTATTTGAAAGCCTCGAGGACTAAGAACTGTGGCGTCTGTTTCCTACAAGGTGAGAATTTTTACTTCATTCAGAATTTGTTCTCGCTACTGAATATCGCTCGATCAATAAACCAAATGCAAACAAAATCCATATAATAAGTCTGAGACCTTTAGTGTCTGGTGATTTAGGAAGCATAGGTCCGTCTTTGATTATTAGGGGGGAAACCTGTATGGGTTCTAATACTCCGTGCGCATCGAGCGTATAAACCTATCCTGCCGTGATTGCAATTGGAGTTAAACGTACCCGTTGCCACTACAAGGGGGCTTCGAGCTAACCAGACAGTCCTTTGCATTGTCGTCTACTGTTCGCGAGGCTGTGAGCAAAAAAGCCACAATGCTCACGGCTTCTCCCCCTGATTTGACTCGCTGAAAGGGCTACGGCGGATCGTTTCCATCTCAATGAGAGAGTAACAGTAGTTAGTTCACTAAACAGATCTCGTCGCCCGTGCACATAGCTTTCGCCGCCGCCCTTGGCAGTTCTTTTCTGAGGGTTAAAAATTAAAACCTTTCTTTACAAAAAATCAATACTACGCGGTTAAACTCTACGGAGGGTAAACAATGCTAAATCTGTTACCTCTAAATAGAGCCATTCGCACTCTCAGCATGTGAGTTTTTCTGTACAACGTAAAGTGTGTGTGTGTGTGTGTGTGTGTGTGTGTGTGTGTGTGTGTGTGTGTGGGTGTGTGTGTGTGTGTGTGTGTGTGTGTGGGTGTGGGTGAACCTGTAAAGAGGACACAATGGGTTCCACAACCGTCTTTTTGAATACAAAGTGGGTTTATTTGCTGTGACCTCATTTTGTTTCATGAACCCATTTTGTTCTAAGTGCGCGGGAGTGCTCTTTTAGTGCTTGGGAGTGCAGTTGTAGTGCATGAGAGTGTTTTAAGTACACAGGAGTGCACTATCCGGGACGGAGAAAATCCAGCCAATTTTCGGAAAACTTTGAAGCAAAAATCGACCTATTTCGTCGCTCCTAGGAGACGAACTAGGTCAACTTTTTTGACGGAAAGAGCCAATTTTGACTTAGATTCTTACATTTCTAGAAGAAATTTGCGTTCTTTCCGTCAAAAAAGTGCTTTCCGACTCCTACATTCTAAAAGTACCCCATTTAGCCATCAATACAAGTATGTGTGGGTGGGTGTGTGTGTGTGTGTGCGTGCTTTTGGCTAGGTAGAAACGCCGTTACTCTGACATACACTTGAAACTCTACGTACTTTCTTTTAACGGCCCCGTTATTTTGACGTCAAAACAATGTTCGTTAGGGTTAGGGATGTGTTAGGCTTAGGGTTAGGTTAAGGGTTAGGGTTATAGTTAGGGTTAGGGTTAGAGTTAGAGTTAGGGTTAGGGATAGCTTCAAAAAAGGGAAAAATGTCAAAATATAATGTTAAAAGTGTCAAAATAATGTATGTAGAGTTTCATCACAGTAATCACAACGGCGTTTCTACACGGTTGTGTGCGTGTGTGTGTGTGTGTGGGTGTGTGTGTGTGTACTTGTATAACCGCATAACTGGGGATTTTTTCATATGAATGTGGTAACAAGTGGGATAGTTGAAAAAAATTGGGAAGCAAAAATCTTCCCCATTTTTTAAAACATATTTTTCACTCGAAAACAGTATAGCACAACCGTAAATAGCGAGGGTGTCGGATAGTGCAGTGGTTGGAGCACTCGCTACTGTGTCGAAAGTGAAGCACCGTCCGGTGCGGTTAGCACTTGGATGGGTGACGCTAAGGCGTGAAGCGACAAATAACAACGCCCCAGTTGACTCAACTGTGATTGAGTACCTACCTTCTTGAGGGTGGGGAAGGTAAAGCAGCGAGGGAGAGAGTTGGGCATCACCCTCATTACGCTGGCCCAAGATAAGTGTGATCTCCACATCACGCTCCCCTACGGCCACAAGGCTATGGGACTACCTTTACCTTTACCTTTTAAATAGCGAGAAATCACATCTTCCCAATTAGTCGAAAAATGGGGTAGACAAGTGTGTAAATTATACACACCTGTATTGTAAGCTGCCCTACGAGTAGAATCAAGTTTAAAGGGCAGATTACCCCTCAATCCTGTAAGTCATTCATAAATCTACTTAATTTTATCAAATACAACATTTGATTTGTAAATATCACTGAGAAAAAGATAATTCCCCAATTGGACCTTGTTTTGATAACATTCCCGATTGATCGGTTTATACATGTATGTGTATGTGTTTTATTGTAATTAATTATTTTTTTAGAAGCCTATCTTCCCGACTTATATCACCTTCATTAAATCTTTCTTTTCAAAGCTGGAAGAAGGAGAAGAAGAAGAAGAAGAAGAAGAAGAAGAAGAAGAAGAAGAAGAAGAAGAAGAAGAAGAAGAAGAAGAAGAAGAAGAAGAAGAAGAAGAAGAAGAAGAAGAAGAAGAAGAAGAAGAAGAAGAAGAAGAAGAAGAAGAAGAAGAAGAAGAAGAAGAGGAAGAAGAAGAAGAAGAAGAAGAAGAAGAAGAAGAAGAAGAAGAAGAAGAAGAAGAAGAAGAAGAAGAAGAAGAAGAAGAAGAAGAAGAAGAAGAGGGTAGCCCAAGTTTATATCAAAACCACTCTTTAAACTATATGGGAATGGAGTAGGTCGGGACAATATCAAAATAACTATGCCAATAAAAATATATTTAAATGTACATATTTGCATAATACATATTATGTTTATAAAGTTGCCTTTCACATTTTTTAAAATCCAAATCGGAGTTCAGATTACAATCTTGTTCTGAAAAAGTCCCGGGTGATCGTTCTTGCATAGACAGACTTTTAAAGGTTCCTTTGTTCAAAGCAGACTTGAATTTCTACTGATTAAAGGGTAAGCGCAAATGTTTTAGTCATCAATCTTTTGCGATGAATAGATGCTGTAAGATCGTGCTCGAAGGTAAACTATGATCAAAGAACATAGTAATTTGTGCCACGCTTTTTAATAACGATTTGAATATGATGTATATGGCGTATTAGAATATGATATATTTGCCACAATACCACTGAAAATGCACTTGTTGTATTAATAAGATTTTTTTAAACTATCCTATCCTATCCCATAACTCGGAGGTCGTAGGGGCACCACAGATGATCGTTTAACCAGCGTACTCCATCTTTCCCTGTCCTCAGCAACACTGATTGTTTCGTTCAGTGCCAAACCAGTCCATTCCCGAATGTTGTTCTCCCACCTCTTTTTCGGTCTCCCTCTTCTTCTACCTCCTTGCACTGTGCCTTGCAGGATGGTCTTTGCAAGACCTGATGATCTGGTGACGTAGCCATACCATCGGAGTTTCCGTTTTTTCACCACAGTGAGCAGGTCATTGTTTTTGTTTGTTTGTTTGTTTGTTTGTTTTGTTTTTCTACTAAACGGTGATAATTCCTTGCATCACTATAACTGGATATCTTTTATAATTTTAGATTACTAAAGGGGTGATTGTAATTTCTGATAAATTTTAAAAAACTAACAAAGCGATGACCTGCTCACTGTGGTGAAAAAACGGAAACTCCGATGGTATGGCCACGTCACCAGATCATCATAATAAAGATGCGTTGTATTGTATTGTATTGTATTGTATTGTATTGTATTGTATTGTATTGTATTGTATTGTATTGTATTGTATTGTATTTCCTCTATTTAATTTTTTAAAAGAGAGAAGTATAAAAGAGTTTAAATGGTGATAAAATATTTAAAATATGAGTGATAATTCTCCTCAGGTAGGCCTTTTTGTTTTGTCACTATAGCCTTAGTTTTCAGTAACATTTCATTAACAGAAAGGGACAAGGAAACTCGAAAAGTAAAAGGTTGACAGGCTGGCACGTGGCAAACGAGAGAACCATTTTGGTCATTAGTACCGTTAGTTTGGCGTTTTCAACGAGTGCCATGGTGTTCATTATAGTGCCTGTCATCTGTGCTTTCCTCTGTCGTTGTTAGCAGCGTCCTTGCAGCTTTGAACTTTCGGAGGCAGGTCTGCAATAAGAATCGGAGTGACTTGGTGTTCAAAGTTTGGCCGAGTGAATCCGCTCGGCTAAACATCTCACGACGTAGTCTAACCAAAAAGATAAACGTGCTCCGAAAACTTAAAAGTTCAGAGAACTTCCCAAGGCGCTGGTCAAAGTCAGGATCGAACTCAACTCGCCCAATATGCCAACTTGCTGTATCCAGAACACTGTCAAGCGTCCTGGACCTTTATAGACCCATGTGTACGACCTTTATTTGTAGTTTGGCTAGAATTATCAAATTTTTTAACATTCTTTTCCGCTGTGAAAAATTAAAACTGGGAAGGGAATGTAGTGTCTGAGGAGCAGTGGAGAGGGTGCGGGAATTAAAACACAGTATAAATAGTCGTTATAGAAAAGCTGACTCCAGGCAAGAATTCTATAAACTGCTACTACGTATGAAGGCTATTCTACGATTCTGTTCTACATTTCGCAAGAAGTCAAATGTCCGTGACAAAACATCGCGTGTCTTGTCATCATCTCGTCAGAGGTACATGGCCCTAGTAAATATCGAACAAATCCATTCAAAGGTCATAATGGGTCACCACCGGAAGCACCGAAGAGTACCGCTCTGTAATTGCGATGCTGATGGCAGTTTTACATCGTACGAGGGCCTCATATCTTGTACAGAAGCTCACACACACACACGCATCCGCACACACACACACAACGTATAGGCCTATTAAATATTTGTACACAGTGCTTTTTCATCTCAAAGAGTTGCTCAAGGCGCTGGACAACAGGATTTAAAGCATGCCGCCCAAGACGCTAACTTGCTGCTTGATGCGCATCGTCTATCGCTCAAGATAAGTAGGCATATTAAAGGCTTTCCACCTCCAAGGACAAGTCTGACTACATGTTAATTAATACTAGTGGACACACAAATCATCACGATTATTTTAATGTTAAAGTGAATCTGAGGTCTTTTTTTTCAAACTGTTATACTATATAGCATGATCCTAGCAGAGTTTATTAATCCATATTATTGAGGTGAAAGCTCTCAAATAAACGCTTAAGCAGCTTAAAAAGACACGCTGCTCCTCGATAATGTCACCTCGCGAGTCTAGCAAAATGCTTCTTGAAACAGTCATTGCGCGTCACTTACTACCACAGGCACAAAATACTCCCGCTTGGTTAATTTTCAATAACATCTTGGAGCGTGTATACCTTACGCATCGCTACGTTGATCTGTTGGAATCTTACGGAAGGATAGCTATTTACTGCTGTAGCGGACGACATTTTCAATGGTCGGACACGAAATTTTTAAAAATATTAGTTTTTAAAAACGTATAAAAATAATATTAATAATAATAATAAAATTTAAAATAATAATAATAATAATAATAATAATAATAATAATAATAATAATAATAATAATAATAATAATAATAATAATAATAATAATAATAATTAATAATTAATAATAATAATACTAATACTAATAATAATAATAATAATAATAGAGTATGATATCAAATAGCCATCACCTAACGTGAGGTATTTTATAATTATGTTTTTGCGCAAGTAGGATCACGATTCACAGGCGGCGGAAGCAGGGGGGGCAGGGGGGCCATGCCCCCCCCTAGAAAAATGTTGGAGGGGGCAGCCTTATATATTGCCCCCTCCAATAATGAGTAGTGTTTTTTTTTGTGTTTTTTTTTTTTTTGCCATGGCATTAAAGGATTTTTTTTTCTTCAAATGGAATCAAGCAATACAAGTTTTTATCATCATAATCATCATAATCACCCTCTGATCAGAAAGAGAAGTTCGTCCCTTCGTCATCATTTCCTGTCGACGCGTCATAATCGTTACCCTTAGCGTAGATCAAAGTGACCGACAGTTTTCGACATCGTGCACATCACATTCGCGTTTTGAAAAATTTAATTTGCTGTCAGTTTTTACAGTCTACCGTTTTCAATATCAGTAATTTTCTCGACTACAAGTGAAGAAGTCAGCAAAATGGCAAATGCTTTGGCAACTGGTGTTATTGTTCCTCGTCAAGCATCCCGACAGACTCTCCGTGACAACCAACCTGCGGCCACTCCAGAAGAATATTTCAAGATTAGCATTGCCATTCCTTTCTTGGAACACCTGTCAACCGAATTGGACTCGAGGTTCAAAAATGCTGGTCTAGCAGTTGATGGTCCATGTCTGGTGCCAAGCACTTTAATAGACAACCAGGATGGTTTCATGCAGGTTCCAGAAGGGGTGATGCTGGCAATGTTGTGGGAGTCTGACCTACCAGACAACGCTACCCTTGATGCAGAATACCAACGGTGGGTTTGCAAATGGCGAAGTGCTGCTGAGAATGCGACAGCTATTATCCCATCCACGGCATCAGAAGCACTGAAACATTGTGACAGGGATTTTTTTTAATCCCAACCTGTTCATCATGCTTTAGAACCTTTGCACCCTACCTGTCACTACTGCCGAGTGTGAGCGTTCAAACAGTCAGTTGCGCAACCTGAAAAACTACCTGCGCTCTACAATGGGGCACCAGAGACTAAATGGACTTGCTTTACTGAAAGTGCACAGGGATGTTGATATTGACTTCAAAGAGGCAGTGAACTGTTTTGCCAGAAGATACAATTCACAAATGGTACTAATGCCGAGGAACCTAGTGCAGCAAGACTGAATTAAGTGAAAGCAGGGCGGTGATGTTCATAAACTACAAGGTAAAGCTTTATACCGTGAACGATCAACAAAAAGTAGTGAATAATAATAGTATACAAAACATCTCTGCTGATAAATAAATGTGTGTTTTGTTTGTTTTTTTAAGAGAGGGGCAGAGGATAATTTTTGCACCCCAGAGTTTGTCAGTTCAATTGTTCAAAATGCTCAAAGTCCCAGACCATCACAGATGGCTTTTTCAAGGTTCAGATTGCACCAGATTGCACCATTTTGCATATTTGAAAAAAAAAATTTCCGGGGGGGCATGCCCCCGGACCCCCCTAGAACGCTCGGCGCTTCGCGCCTTCGCTGAATCTCTAACCCCCACCCCCACCCTCCACTTTTCCCAGGTATGGCCCTGATGTCAGTGAATAGTGTGTGCCCCCCCAATCCTGAGCAGCTTCCGCCGCCTGTGCGATTCAGACGCACTTTAAGAATTAAACAAAAATCACTTCATGTTACTGCTTTCCGCTTTTTCCACTAAATGTAAAGGATTATTTAAAACCAGTGAAGTGCTGCCAAATAATAATTAAAAAAAAAATTGTTTACAAAGTGCCCTAAGCTACTGAGGATATGCATTTTGGGAAAACCAAGCATTCCTAAGCAAATAAAGAGCCTTGTAAACACATGACATCTTCTTCAGATACAAGCAAAATTACGTGAATCCTCTTCACAGGTTATATTTTCCTTGGTAAAATTCCTTCACATCTTAAATTCGGCTTGTTGCCATTTTCACAGAGACTAGAGTAAAGTGTGTGTGTGTGCGTGTGTGTGTGTAGTTTTTTGTGTGTGTTTGTTTTTATTTGTATTTCCAGGGAAATACGTTTAAATAGTCGGGGGAATCAGAACGAACCAATTGTCGGTCGATCTAAAAACCGCTGAACGGATTTTGATCAAACATCATAAGAACATTCCTTATGTTAGTGGCCTGCCTGCCGTCCCAACAAATTTGCTCTGCAGCAAAGGTTAAGGGCACTGGAACCAATATGTTGCTAAATTCGTTTTGCTGAATATCTCATATACGGCTAGACCGATTTTGATATTTAGTATACGCGTACTTCAAGTCATGGGCCATACAACACGTTTTGCGCTGCATTTGAAAATAGGACGAGTCACAAAACCACTAAGAAAATTAACACAATTAAGAAACGAAGAATACAAAGCATGGAGATGAGGTGCTACAGAAGACTTCTGGGCATTTCCTATACCCAGCACATCACCAACGACGAAGTCCGACATCGGACAACACGATGACCTGCTCACTGTGGTGAAAAAACGGAAACTCCGATGGTATGGCCACGTCACCAGATCATCAAGGTACAGTGCAAGGAGGTAGAAGAAGAAGGAGACCGAAAAAGAGGTGGGAGGACAACGTTCGAGAATGGACTGGTTTGACCTGAGCGAAACAATCAGGGTTGCTGATGACAGGGAAAGATGAAGTACGCTGGTTAAACGATCATCTGTGGTGCCCCTACGACATCCGAGTTACGGGATAGGATAGGATAGGATAGGAAGAAAATACTTGTTGTTGGACTATGTGTGTCGTGTGAGTGTCTGTATTGTTTATGATGGAATTGAATTATTTAATACTGTCAGAGGGAGAAGTGAGCGTCTTCTTAAACTTTAAAGGGCAGATAATAATAATGAGGTAGATTCGGTTAGTTAGTATGTGTAGTATCTTATAATCATAACAGTCACGAGAGAGAGAGAGAGAGAGAGAGAGAGAGAGAGAGAGAGACAGACAGACAGACAGACAGACAGACAGACAGACAGACAGTGGCAGACAGACAGACAGAGCATTTTCGTAAGGAATATTTTCAGAGATGAAGACTAAATAGAACGCTTTCTTTAAGTGGCATAGACCTAGAGAAGGAGACAGACGCATTTTCTTGCAGAGAGTACGAAAGGGAGACGTGAGAGTATGTATTCGTTAAAGCAATACTTAATGTAGGGATGGAGACTGGAAGGGAGTATTGCAAGGAGAGGGGTTGTCCTTGAAGACAGAGCGGTTGTGGGGTAGAAGTGGAGTAAGGGGGAGAAGGGAGCTTCAATAAACTGTTCCACTTTGCGCTCAGTGGAACCGCTGATACCGCTTGATAAGCTAACGATCCACGACGACGCCGGCGCTCTTGGTTCCAGGGATCATAGCCGTAACCAGAGTATCAGAGACCACTCCTGTCGGCGCCTGTTGTAATATAGTCTCTCTTTGAGAAAAAAAAAAGATCGTATAGAGTATCTCGGACGCATGAATCGTATCGCCTAAGTTTATGATTCGCATTGTCGCAGAGAATTATAGCAAAAGGAGGATCCTATAATAAATACATCACGTGCAGAACCGATTAAAAACAAACACACACAAAAACTCCACGTTGTTTTTATATTTATTCTTGTTTACTCCTTCCCTACCCTCTACCTCTCTCTCTCCCTCCCTACCTCCCACCACCCACCTCTGGAATGTCCGTATTATAATTGTAGTACATTATGGATTGTTTTCTTTCAAGCATAAAAAATGGTGGCATCTACTGAACGTCTAATAAACCTGTTGTGTTTTGAATGTAATGGCATTGTTAATATTCTAAAGAGTGTGTTTTAGATCGGTGGGGGAGTGGATTGGAAGTGAACGGATGTTCAAATATTACTTGTGGATGATGATGAAGGCAATGGCAATATAAGTACAAACAATATTCTATTGGATACATGATAGATGCTGCTATCTCCGATCATCACTTGCTTAAGTCCTCTCTCTCTCTCTCTCTCTCTCTCCTCGTCTCCACTCCCTCTCTTTCCATATGTCCTCTCACTCCTTTATGTTGTCTCTCTCCCTTTTCCCCATCCATATCCACCCCTTACATTTACTAACAATTAAAACAAAACAAACATTTGAATTGAAAATATGGAAACAAATGGGAATCTCTAGCCACTGAGAATAAGAAGAATGACGAGACGATAAGGGGAGTAGAGGGAGATTAAAAAAAAAACCACAACAACAGAATAATGAGGAAATCACCCTCTCTACAAGACCATACCACAAAGAAACAACTATTAACATCATCGTCCTTTTGGCATATTAAAGGTTATCCAACATCCATGTAGACTTGTACAAGTGCGCACTCTGTAACTCACGTCAATCATACGCATCATGGTTGGCATGTAGAAGATTTACCGCGCCTCTACAAGAATGCACAGAATTCGCCATGCTACACTTGCCTTAGGGCAGCGCTGCATTGGTTTGTATGGACGTTACAAAACTGCTTCCAGAACCTGCACGGATGCAGAACACCAGAGATGATGATTGTGATGAAGGAAAAAAAGACGCATTTATTTAGGAATATGATAATGCGTAACTAATAACTTACGGTGTACATTTCAACAAGAATGTTCAAACTTAATGCTGTTAAATTAGCGTCAGGGCAGGACGCGTGGAACTTCCGACTGTTTTTTTTTTCTCAAGAAATTCCACTATCTGCGATATAATTATAGTAAAGTCCGTATACTACATAAGTGACTTGAGAAAGGTAATAATTCTGCTCTCAAAGGTGGACAAAAAGTGCAACTTACTGGCTTTCCATGTGCTTCTCCATAAGCTAACAGAGCTCAAATGAAGTGCAATTGAATTCATAAAGCCTGGTTCTCCAGACGCGTTTCGACCTTTACCAAAGGTCTCATCAGAGGAGGCTTGGCCTCGAATGCTTAGACTACACTGAGTGCAGACTATATGTACTGCACGGATAGTCACAAAGACACCGCTGAGAAGTTAATGGCTGCTGTATGTGCTAGCCATTTTGAGAGAATTTATTATATATTTTACAATTATTTGAACATCTTTTTCGACGTCATTCTCTCGGCCGGCCTTAGCAAATGGGGTGTTTTTCAATTTGTGACTGGCTTCTTCTCAACGTTGTCTTTGTGATTACCCATGCAGTACATATAGACTGCACTCAGTGTAGATTAAGCATTCAAGGCCAAATCTCCTCTGATGAGATTTTTGGTAAAGGTCGAAACGCGTCAGGAGAACTAGGCTTTATGAATTCAATTGTACTACATTTGAGCTCTGTTAGCTCATAAAGAAGCACATTGAAAGCCAGTATTTCGCACATTTTGTCCACCTTTGAGAGCAAGATAATTACCTTTCTTGATGTTTAAAACAACTTGCATCACTTGGCTTGTTTTATTCCTTGCTCCTTAATGGCTGCTGTTAGGAAAAAGGGCTATGAAAGCACCATTAATATGTGGTAAGGTCATGAGACGCACAATGAAAACATATTTTTTCGGAACAATTCCCTTCTACCTATAATGATCACTGCATTTACAAATTAAACGGTACATAATTGTATGGTTCTATTTTTCAGTGTGATTGATTTTTTTCCCCGTCTAGTCCTTTATGTTTCTGCGATTACAACCCAATTCATTCCTTCATCTATAAGCTTTCCAATACACTCAGGATGCTCACTTACTTTGTTTGTATTATTTAACCATACAAACATGCTGCCGCAGTCTGAGAGAGAAAGAGACAGAGAAACAGACAGACAGACAGGCAGACAGGCAGAGACAGAGAAATTGACACACAGACAGAAGCGCAAACACACATGGACTGGAAAGCCTAACAAACAAGAAACTCAGACAAACAGACAAATAGAACTAGATATCCAGGCTTCCAATGCACGTTAGTAAGGATGTAGCGCAAATTCACAGCGAAAAGTAGCCATAGTTTCCATGGTACCAGAGCCGACACACGACAGGTATGCATAAACTTGACAGGTGCGAAGAGAGAGTGGGCGACCATAAACTGAACAAGCATGACACAGAGGATCGGAGACTTCTGGAGTATCCCTTTCTAGCCTCACAGAAACTGTTAAGTCCTCACTAACTATATATAGAACAAGAAGAAGAGAGAACCAATAATATAAATAAATAAATAAATAAATAAATAAATAAATAAATAAATAAATAAATAAATGTATCCCAGTGTTCCCAATGCAAAATTCCCATCGACTGTTATGAGTTCACTTTCTGCACGATTATCGAAGAGAGTATTCAGTAACGAACGTTTTCTTACACGATATTATAATGAGCGAATACTATTTAGAGCAGTAATAAGTAGCCTGTACCACTTTATCTGTGTGCAAGAGGGGCCGGGTAGCTCAGTTGGTAAGAGCGTCTTGCTAGTAACCGAAAGGTCGCTGGTTCGAATCCCGGATTGGTCAACGTGTGATCATATTATTTTCCCCTTTACCAACAACTGGCCCGCTGGTGTCGGTATAAATCGGTCCAGTAGTCACCTATATGCGAAAGTGTCGTGTGACTATAATCTACATACAAACAAACAAACATCTGTGTGCAGCCTACGATGCAACAAAACAAGAGCTGACAAGGTCAGCTTCTCCTTATCAACAACCTTCCACGTGCCTCCAGTAACGGGTTCAGGAAGGAAAGGGGATTGGAGTGGTTAGTGTAAGGGGGAATGGGAGAGACAGACAGACAGACAGAGAAAGGGGAATGGGAGAGACAGACAGACAGACAGAGAAAGAGAGATAGAATGAGAGATATAGAGAGACACGGGTGTTCATATTAGTAGATCTGTATTATGTATAAATGGATTTCCAATAGCTTCAGTTCAGGATTTAGCTTCAATGCTCCGGCTAATTCTGAGAAGAACAAAAATCCGTGTCCCAACAAGAACGAGAGAGAAGGAGGAGGAGGAGGTGAAGGTGAAAGAGATACAGGGGGTTGTGAAAATAAAAAAAGGGATGTACAGAGAGTAAATGTAATCGCTGATACGTAATTTGTTAAAAACAAGCGAAGAAGAGGCACACAATCTATATCATAATTATGTAATTATTATTATAATTAATTATATAATAATAATATTATAATGTAATTATTATTATAATTATGAGCAGTTGCCTGTTATTCAACAATGCAAGACTTTGAAAAAGTATACACTCATTATTAGTGCATTAGCGCATGTCATTTTTGTCTAATATCACAGATGTGAATAGACGTTAAAATAAATAAATAAATAAAATAAATAAATTAGCGAATGCAAACACACCCACCAACACACCCCCACACCCCCACACACACCTGTTGCCTCTACTTTCAACTGACACTGTTTATAGTTAATTGACACCTGTCAACAATCAATCTATACCTGTCAACATAAACACATTGTTGTCTCCAACTTTATTTGCCGTGATAATAAACCTGTCGTAACAAAAATATACTCACGGTTTATCTTAATGTTATTGACAATAATACTGTCATGAACAACCTATTCAACTTTCTTATTATTGGAAATAAACATGTCAGAAAAGATAAATCGATCTGTACTATACCCCTGTCAAACTATACTATACAATACTACTTAAACAAAAAAGAGTAAGCTGTTGTTGTTGTTTTTTTTTAAAGAAAAAAAAAGGATACAGCAGTTGGGGAAGAAGGAAGGGAAGAGGAGAAGTGTTATGAGATATAGTCATCAGCATGCTGAAAGTAAATAAACTAAGAATAAGCAAATCATGAAAAAAACGAACTAAAAGATTAAAAAAAGAAGTACTTGAAATCAGAAATTTCAAATATGATAGTCACCATAAAGGAAGAAAGAAAAAGAAAGATGGAAATAATGTAAGAGAAAAAAAAGAAAGGCAGACATAAAAAACAATAACAACAACAAATACAGGCGCACAGATATTACACGCACACACACATATACGCGACAACATATTACACGCACACATACACACCTGAATTCAAGAAAATAAAGAAATCCGCAGGGGCAGTGAGCCATCACTTTGCAATATTAATAACGTAAACGCGACATTTAGGATCTGATGAATGTTACTTTATAGCCGTAAATTTCCCATAACTGCTCATCATCTGTTCTATATATGCCAAGTTGATGACCAAAACAAACTCACTATTTATGCAGCAAAGCTAAGGACTAGATCGTAGAAGACGCATTTTATTCCTAATTTCCTTCTTCATAAGTTGAAGTTTTCAATGTTTACTCTTAATCATCCGGTATATCCCTGTAAGCATACATTTCGGCGATGTACTGATGGCGAAGACAGGATTCTGACCAGATGCTCATTTTCTACTTATAATTAAGAACAATAACACAAAACACCAGTTAATAATAATAATAATAATAATAATAATAATAATAATAATAATAATAATAATAATAATAATAATGTATATTTGATATAGCGCGTTTTCATACAATGCTCAAGGCGATTTACATCCAGTTACACATACATGCAACACATAGTATGTAGGTATTAACTAAGGAAGCCTTACCTCTTCATTCTAAAAATAAAAAAAATAATTTAATTCATTTAAAAAGCACACTTATTAAGCACAAGGAAGCTCCAAGCGCGTTACATGAAACAGATTTACAACGTAAAAATCTGCCTAGTAGCAAAGACTATGCTAGTAGACCTACTGAAGGATTGGTTAAATACGACCATTTTGTGCAATTGTCAAAGTCATATCCATGAAGTAGTTGGTAATGGTAGTCGTGGTGTTGCGGTGGTGTTGGTGGGTAGCGGTGTTGGCGGCAGAGGTAGTAATGCTGGCGTTATTCATGCTTACAAGTAACAATTTAAAAGAAATGTTAAATGCCAACTTGTTGACCTTTGTATATCAGGATAGGGGCCATTTGGACGTGTTTGTATGGCCACTGACCGAAGAAGACAGACGATGTCGCTTCTTGTTGAGAGACTTGACTAGTTACTCAGATTGAACTTTTAACATTCCACCTAGCGGACAATCTAAAAATATAATCAACCTTCTTTCGCATTGTAAACATTATCATAGCCATAATCCTTTTTTTTTTCTTCTTCCTCTCCTTGAGAAACCACAACTAAATGTGTGTGCCCTGTTTTGTGCGCTTCATCATGCCTCAAGAACATGCTAACTACCGATTAGAGATTACAGAGGGTGTTACGTGCCCCACGTCCGGCTGGGGATACTAATTTGACCACTGCTAACGTGACCACTTGACCACCCATTATGCACTCTCCGTAAGCTGACCAGCCCACGGTTTAGGCGTCAAGCACCAAAACTATGGGTCAAGCTTGGACAAACAATGCAACTTAAGTTTATAAAAACAAACACCAAACACTCAACAATCTTAAAGACAATCGAGAAAATAGAATAGACAAGAACTTGGGTTAAAAAAAAGATGAGATGGAAGATGCTCTGTGGGTTCGGGCATTAAATAGAATAGACCCAACGTTTCCCGGCGTGTCGTAAGAGGCGACTAACAGGGGTGATGTTAGCACGGCATCACTGGGCGAAAGTCTTCTACACAGAAGTCACCGGCCAGGGCGGAGGAACCTCACGTTACTACAGGTTCAACGACCATGTGCTCAGGGCCAAGGCGAGCCACACTGTATTCGTGGATTTCGGCTGTGGCCAACAGCCTGGAGAGGATTGGGCACCGCCAGGTCTTTTTTGCCCAAGACACACTACATGATGACACAATCCACTAATTCCATACCGGATCGGTCGTCGCCCGGGCCGTCACCCGGCACAAGGACCGCGCCTTCCGTTGGCCACCAGGACGGAGGTGTTAAGTATGCTACTGATGGACAATTTAGCAAGATCCGCACGAGAAACAACATCGTCATAGGAACCTGGAACGTCAGGACCCTAACTGCGGAAGGAAAATTAGAAGAACTGGCCCACGAGTTGGACCACTATCGATGGAACGTTCTAGGTATCAGCGAACTGCGATGGAAAGGCCTAGGTGAAACAACGACCGACAAAGGCCACAAGCTCTATTTCAGCGGTAGGGATGACAGGCACGAACACGGCGTTGGATTCTTGGTCCACAAGAACATTCTAGCGACTGTCATGGGTTGCCGCCCAGTCTCCAGTAGACTCATTACCATCCGCCTGAGAGCAGCCCCTTTCAACATCACCATCATCCAGGCCTACGCCCCAACATCAGACTATGACGACAGCGAAGTGGAGGATTTTTATGAAAATCTACAGGCGGTCCTTGACCAAGTGCCGAAGAAGGACATAGTCATAGTGCAAGGCGACTGGAATGCCAAGGTTGGCCAAGATGCGCACCGCAACTGGGGAGACACATGTGGACCCCACTGCAACAACGAGACAAATGACAGGGGTCTGAGACTCTTGGAGTTTGCCAGATACAACAATCTGGTACTGGCAAACACGCTTGGTCTCCACAAAAACTCCAGACGATGGACATGGCACAGTCCTGGCGGGGAGCATCACAACCAAATAGACTACATCATGGTCAAGAAACGCTTCAGATCAAGCATCAACATTGAAAGGACACGTACTTTTCCAGGAGCAGACATTGGAAGTGACCACGATCTCGTGATGATGTCTTTCCGGCTCCACTTGAAGAGAGTAAATACAGCAAAGTGCACTAGATTGAAGTTCGACCTGGACAAACTGCAAGACCCGGAGGTGGCAGAACTATTTCAGGCCACAATTGGAGGGAAATTTGCACCACTGCTCATTTTGGGGGCTGGTGAAGTAGATGTCAACACCATGACCACCACCTTCAACTCAGCTGTGACAGATGCCGCCACTGAGATCCTTGGCAAGCACCGACCAAAGAAGAAGCTGTGGATCACACCTGAACTTTTGGATCTGTGTGATAAACGAAGAGAGATGAAAAAGAAAAAGAACACCTCACAGGGAGCTGATGTCTACCGAAAAATCAACAATGACATCCGAAAAGGCATGCTCACAGCAAAGGAGAACTGGATAGAAGATCAATGCCAGGAAATAGAGAACAGTCTGAACAAGAACAACAGCAAGAAGGCCTACCAGACTGTGAAGCGACTGACAAGTGTCAAACAGCCCAAAGTCTCCACTATCCAAAGCAAGTCTGGCATATGCCTTACAGAAGAACAAGAAGTCTTGGACAGATGGACAGAGTACTGCTCTGACCTTTACAACCATACACCAAATGGAGACCCATCAGTTCTAGCATGTCCAGAGAACAGAGAAGAAGAAGAAATCCTCCCAATTCTCCGGGAAGAAGTTGAGGCAGCAGTGCAAGCGCTAAAGAAAGGGAAGTCAGCAGGAGTGGACAACATACCCGCGGAACTGCTACAAGCAGGAGGAGAAGCGATGATTGATGCCCTCACCATTATCTGTAACAAGATCTGGCAGAGTGGGGAGTGGCCTATACCATGGACCCAGTCGCTTGTCATCACTCTTCCCAAAAAAGGTAACCTTCAGGAGTGTGAAAATTACCGCACCATCAGCCTCATCAGCCATCCCAGCAAGGTCCTCCTGAAAATAATACTCAACAGGTTGAAACCCCAAGCTGAACAAATCATAGCTGAAGAACAAGCAGGATTCAGGGCAGGGCGAAGTACCACTGAGCAGATTTTCAACCTCAGAATAATCTGTGAGAAATACCTACAGCACCAACAACATCTATATCATGTGTTCATAGACTTCAAGAAGGCGTTTGACCGAGTCTGGCATGCAGCTCTATGGGCAACAATGAAAGTGTACAACATCAGCCCAAAAATTATTGAAGTCATCAAAAGCCTGTATGACAAGGCTACCAGTGCAGTCCTCCACAACAGAGCCATCGGGAATTGGTTCAGAACAACAATCGGTGTGCGTCAAGGATGCCTACTCTCTCCAACACTCTTCAACATCTTCCTAGAGCGCATCATGTCGGATGCTCTTGCAGACCATGAAGGCACAGTCAGCATAGGGGGTAGAGCAATCTCCAATCTTCGTTTTGCAGATGACATTGATGGATTGGCTGGAGAGGAACAAGAACTTGAACAGCTGGTACAGAGGCTTGACACCACCTCCAAAGCCTATGGAATGGAAATAAGTGCAGAGAAGACCAAAATGATGACCAACAACACCAATGGCATCAATACTGACATCAAAGTCCAAGGCCAATCCCTCGACACAGTGCATAGCTTCAAATATTTAGGAGCCATTGTATCAGACAATGGGTCCCGACAGGAAGTCCTCTCCAGGATCGCACAAACAACTGCTGCCCTGACAAGGTTGAAGCCCATTTGGAAAGACAGGACCATCAGTCTACATTCCAAAGTAAGACTGCTGCGCTCCCTTGTCATCTCCATCTTCCTATATGCTTGCGAAGCATGGACCCTCACAGCAGATCTCCAACGAAGAATACAAAGCATGGAGATGAGGTGCTACAGAAGACTTCTGGGCATTTCCTATACCCAACACATCACCAACGACGAACTCCGACAGACCATCACACAAGCTATTGGACAACATGATGACCTGCTAACAGTGGTGAAGAAACGGAAACTTCGGTGGTATGGCCACGTCACCAGATCATCAGGCCTTGCAAAGACTATTCTGCAAGGCACAGTGCAAGGAGGTAGAAGAAAAGGGAGACCGAAAAAGAGGTGGGAGGACAACATTCGAGAATGGACTGGTTTGACACTGAGCGAAGCCATCAGGGCTGCTGAGGACAGAGAAAGATGGAGTATGCTGGTTAAACGATCATCTGTGGTGCCCCTACGACCTTCGGGTTACGGGACAGGATAGGATAGGAGATGGAACGAAAGTGTGCTGTCCCTATCCCGCTGCATATATTCATGTAAAAGGGTACATCAGAACCAGTACTCTTTCATGTGCGAGCCCAAGAATGTGTGTTTGTGCGGCGGGGGGGGGGGGGGGGGGTGTTTGTGAGTGTGTGTGCGTGTTTGCGTGTGTGTGCGTGTGTGAGTGCGAGAGGGCGTTTAGTCATAGAGTTATGGGGTGCTAAACTTGCCTTTTTATTCACAAATTTGTGCATTTTCCTAGCGCCCCACTTTTTTCAGCGCTCCACTGTTTTCTAAGTAAATGCGAGTGCTTTTTCAGTACCTTGGATTGCAACTGTAGTGCATAGGACTGTTTTAAGTACATGGAAGTGATCTATCCGGGACGGGCAATTTTCTGGATAAATTTGAAGTAAAAGGGTTAGGGTAAGGGTTAGTGTTGAGAGACGACATAGGTCAACCTTTTGACAAAAAGAACAATTTTTTAATCTAATTATTTAATTTATAGATGAATTTTGCGCTCTTTGCGTTTAAAAAAAACGCTTTGGGATACTACATTTCGTCCCAAACCCCAATTTGCCATGAATACAGACTTGTGTGTGTGTGTGTGTGTTGGTGCGTGTGCGTGTGTGTGTGTGTTCATCAATTTTGCTGTACTAGGGTATCCTATCCAATCCTATCCTATCCTGTACCGTAACTCGAAAGTCGCCGGGGCACCGTAGATGCGTACTCCATCTTTCTCTGTCCTCAGCAATCCTCGTTGGCTTCACTCAGTGTCGAGCCAGTTCATTCTCGAATGTTGTCCTCCCATCTGCTTTTCTGTCTCCATCTTCTTCTGCCTCATTGCACCGTGCCTTGCAGGATGGTCTTTGCAAGGCCTCGTGCTCTGTGACGTGGCCATCCCATCGGAGTTTCCGTTTCTTCACCACTATGAGCATGTCATAGTGTTGTCCAATGGCTTGTGTGATGATTTGTCGGACTTCGTCGTTGGTGGGTATAGGAAATGCCCAGAAGTCTTCTTTAGCACCTTATCTCCATGCTTTGTATTCTTCGTTGTAGATGTGCTGTGAGGGTCCATGTTTCGCAAGCGTAAAAGAAGATGGAGATGACAAGGAAGCGCAGCAGCCTTATCTTGGAGTGTGGAACGATGGCCCTGTTTTTTCCAAATTGGTTTCAACCTTGTTAGGGTAGCAGTTGTTCGTGCGATCCTGCAGATGAGTTCCTGTCGGGACGCATTGAAGCTATGCACAGTGTTGAGGGATTGACCTTGGACTTTGATGTCCATGTTGATGCCATTGGTGTTGTTGGTTATCATTCATTTTGGTCTTCTCCGCACATATTTCCATTGTAAAGGCTCTGGAGGTGGTGTCAAGCCTCTGTACAAGCTGTTCAAGTTCTTGTTATTCTCCAGCCAATCCATCAATGTCATCCGCAAAACGGCGGTTAAAGATTGCTCTAGCCCCTTTGCTGACTGTGCCTTCGTGATCTGCAAAGGCATCTGACCTGATGCGCTGCAGAAAGGTGTTGGAGAGTGTTGGAGAGAGTGGGCATCCTTGACGCACGCCGATTGTTGTTCTGAACCAGTTCTCGATGGCGCTGTTGTGTAGGACTGCACTGGTAGCCTTGTCATACAGGCTTTTGATGACTTCAATAATGTTATATCTAATATTGTACACTCTCATGGTTGCCCGCAGAGCTGCATGCCAGATTCGATAGACTTGGCAGAGATGGTATGGTGGGTGTAAAACATGGAAGGTGCGACATCAACAATTGCAAACTAAAACACAATTTACAGAGTCGCGGTTGTGTTTTAAATATACATGTGTTGATTAAAAGTAGAGCGAATAACTACCAGCATTGGGGAGCAGATGATACAGGGAGGAGGAGGAAAGGGGGAATATTGAGATAGGAGAATGGTTGGGTGGGAAGGAGAATTAGTGGAAAAAAGGTTGAGTAGCAGCAATGTAAGTTTAGATGACATGGACAAATAGTTCAGTAGACAAAACACAGACGCACGGCTCAGCAAAAATGAAAAAGCATGGTAATAAAAGAAGAAAGCAGAGATCATGGCGTAGATAGGATGGATGAGAGAGAGAGAGAGAGAGAGAGAGAGAGAGAGAGAGAGAGAGAAATGGCGGTGGGATTGAGGAGGAGAATAATAATCACTTAGATTATAATATAATGCCATGTTGTCATGCTTAAAAATATATCTGACAATAGAAAGGGCAAGAAACAGGAAGGCGTATACTCTGAAGGCTATAATGTTGTAAGTAGTTTTACGGGTATTCAAAGTTGTATTTCTTTAACATCCCAATTTGTACACTGTGAATATCACTATATTTCCCATGTACTATTAGCTGCATCCCATCCTTAGCTGTTTGGCAACGATTTGCGGCTGCCCCTTCACCATGGTGCAATGGTGTGTTTGCATCTTTTTTCTTCGCTGCTTTGATTTGCACTATTTTTCCCTCCATTTGCAAGTGGGCTATGATTTGCGATAGTTTTGTTCTCTATTTAGCTTTGATTTACACAGTTTTGTATGCTTTACACAATTTAGTTCGCCATTTGTTATGATTTGCACCATCGTCTTCGTCATGTGCTGTGATTAGCACAGTTTTCTCCGCCATTTGCAATGATTTACAACGCACGCGCAAGCGGCTGATGACTTTGACAGCTTCTACGACTATCGCCCAAGCATCTCCGGTTCCGTAAACAGACAAGGAATGCAACATGAGTAGTTGATGATGACTTGTGTGGAACAAAGCCAAAGAGCACATCCAGGCTTTCTGGTGTCCATCGTCTTGTTGCTCGCGTGAAAATGACTGTATGAAACGTTTCTTTGAAGTCTGGGCGAAGATCAAAGAATAGATGAAACTGCTAGAGCTGTCGCTTCCAATGAGATCTTCCGGCAGTTAGCATCAACGGAAAATAGAAGAAAATGTTTTGTTTTACAAACAGCCATGCCACTGATTATGTGCGTAACATCCCCGTCAGAACCACGTCGTGTTTTTCGTCTTTCTGTTCTTCTTGTTCTAGGTCTTTTCCTTCTTCTTTTTTATATTTTTTCGGTCTTTCTTTATGTACTTCACATTTTAACAAAAATGGCCTCAATTTCTTTCTACCCCCTTTTTTTAAATTTCTTATTTCTTTCGTTCTTTTGCCTCTATAACTCATTTTTTTAATCGTTTTTAAATGTCTCTCTCTCATTGCCGATCTTACCCTTAACTACATTCTATCTACCGTAGCTTCATCCTTCATTTGCTTGCAATGTTACATTTGTAAACAATGTTATGTAGAGGAACATCGCTTCTAATCTCTTCAATAATGTTGCTGCTTATAATTACTAACAGGGTCAGTTTTTATTATTTGAATTCAACCACCTTTGTGTTTGCCTTTTTAATGTAAGCCCGCCTTAATGGTCAATTAGATTATTTCAATCTTAGCTATAATTGCAACGATTTGAATTATATCGAAGCTTATCATGCATCATGCAGTTACATGCCGTGGTCCATTTTGCTCCATATGGATAAATCTTGCATTAGTCCAAGGAGCTGACCCTGTAACATGTACGTCACATACTGAGTACTGGAGAACATAAAAGTTTTGAAAGGATGGTTGACACTGTGCACATATGCAAGATTGTTGCAAGTCTGAAGTGTGCGGGTTCGAAGTGGCAGTGCTTTAATGTCCCATTGTAGAAAGCGTTAGAAACAAGTGGTTTTGTATGAGATTTCATTCAAACAGCCCTGCAATGTTTTAGTCTGTATGCAAGACCACTGCGAGGAAACGTGCAAGTTCCCGGCTCAACTGGCCATACCCTGGTTCGGCTCTATGCAGTTTGCTGGGCCCTATAAACAATGACTAACTAATCTGGCCATACAAGGAACAAGACATGCATAAAACAATGACCAAACTAAGAATTAACCGATGTCCGTCATGGGCATGGGTTCCACTCTAGCAGGGGCACAGATAGATCTATGCTTGTGTGGATGTTTACAGTGGCCAGTTCTTTTAAGCATTTTTAAAGATACAAAAGGAGCCCGTATTAAAAAAAAAATTGGAAACAACATTTTTTGTGCATCGTACTACAAGAATCTTCTTCAGTCTTATCTCATCCATCTTGTGCTTATCGCACTAAGTGCGCCTCATATCATCTCTCATATTCAACGAGTGAATCAATCTTGACATCCTATGTACAGCTGTACGTTCTCGCGTACAGTGTATGTTTCTCAGTACTTGCCGTACTTCACCTCTGATACTCAGGTTATTTTGTCTATGTGTGTGTCGACTCGGAGCGGCACAAAATCCCTAAGTTGTTCACTTGGCAGTATTTAGTCCCCCCGGAATGAAACGCTTAATCCTCCCTTATTGTGCAGACGTCTGTAACAATCTGGTGCCATTCCCCCTGCCTGTCAACTTGCTAAGCCCTCGCTAACAAACCTCTTATGGTCAGTCGCGCTGTACATAAATGTTCACCTAGTTGTAGACTTAAGAAATGGTATATGTAATACTGTATGTACAGCGAGTATCAAAATCCTTGGACCCTGAACAGGCGGAGTTCAGGAGGCTCAGATGCTCAGTGAGACTGGCTTTAATAAATAATCGGTCGAAAGACTTTGGAAACAATCAGTCTGCTTTGCAAGCGTGTCAACCTTACGGCTGCACACAAAGACTGTCTACCCCTATGCCTTGACAGGCGATCAGTCTTAATGTACAAATTAATGGTACACTTCTCTCACCTACCTATGCATCCTAACACACCTATGCTTCCTAACAAGCGTGTCAGTAGGCCTATTTAAAAAAATGTATTTATGATCAGTTTTAAAAACAAACACAATTAACAAACAAAAAACGATTAATTCCCTGGCTTGACAAACGATTATTTAAGTCTTATTTTAAACACGTGAAGTTTTCTTATTCCATTACAAGTAGACTAGTCACGTGATTGTAGTAAATCAAACGAACAAATAAAGAAAGAAAGAAACTGAAAAAAGAAACAAACATAAAAGCAAGAAAACAGATTACTTCTTTTTTTAATTTAAAAAAGTATAATCTTTCTTTTCTCTTTGCATGTGCTAAAGGTCCAAAGCGCTTGTCCAACTGGTGGCAGACTCGCTTTAACCTGACATAAGAATGTACTGCAGCTCGCTTTATTATGTGTATAATGTTTCGACCTGTGGCATTCCGTTAATTTTTATTATCTGTAAAACTGACTGCTGTGCACTTACTATATTTCTGTCTGTACGATAAAATCTTAACTAGTTTGGCGTTCAACACCTTATTACCATATACATTTTAACTAATGTTTTGAATTACGACAGTTAACCCGTATGCAGGATCAGTCTACTGCATTCCTCTACTGCATTGAACCGATTACATTTCAGAAAGCCACGCTAACAATGTCAACAACGAATTGTCTTTCGCATGAAGCTGCATATTTATAATTGTGTGCACTTGTTGCTCCTCACGCTTTTCCAGCTTCATTGATAATTATAGTTATTATACATGCAATGCAATCTATTAGGAGATCCTGCAATAGAAAAATAACATCAAGATATAAAATAAAATAAAATGGAATAAATAAAAATAAAATAACACGTAAAAACTAAATAAAATAAAATAAAATAAAATAAAATAAAAATAAAACACGCTGCAAGCACTACCACCTATTACCCCTCCTGTCCTGGATGGCGCTGGTCGTAAGGTGCCGCGTTTTCGCTGGGAATACAAGCCGAATTTCGCCCGCATGAGTGACGAATATAGTCCCAAAAAATATTGTATATCGATTTCAACGGTTTAAACGGGGTTTGTCTTCAAAATATCACTTATCAGTCTATAACAGGTGAAGCTAGCACTGTATCACCATAGTTATCAAGCTTCTCCAGTCTCTAAGGCTTTTCCCTTTCCCCGTAAGGGAAAACCAGGCTCACGTTTCCTTGAGATGAGTGATTTCTATAGGGCAAGATGCTTTGGGTAACAAGTCTCAAAATGTCCAACCTAGCGTCGTCCTCCACATGGAATTCAGTGTTTTTTTTTTAATTTCTCTCCCAAACTCAGGAAACCTCCTGCCAACAACTTCCCTTGTCTTCTTCTTCTTCTTCTTCTTCTTCTTCTTCTTCTTCTTCTTCTCAGCTTCCTTCTTTCTCCTTCCTCTTCTCTTCTGTTTCTCCTCTTTATTCTGCTTCTTGCTTTTGTTTATCCATGAATCCTAAAATAGAGAGGTAGGTATAAAAAGCGAAATAGAGAGGTAGGTATAAAAAGCGACAGCATTTATTTGATCAAAATTTGCTGAGCCCATTCGCGTACAAATAATTCCGCAATGATCTTAACTGTTTGTTTAAAGCTAAACTTTGCCTGCCTAATATAAAAAAAATAGTCTTAATTATCACAGCATCGGACTGAGTTGGCTTAAAGTATAGTATCATATTAATGATTAAAAAGGCAACTGGTAATACAAAAAGTACAAATAAAACTATCGTCAGCAGACGCGATTTTTAATACAAATATTAAATAAACATCATTCGACAGCTCACCAAACAAACAAACAAAATTTTACAAATTGATTGATTGATTGATTGATTGATTTATTGTTGCTTTAGGTCCAGCGGACTCCTCCGAGCCAAATCAGGACCGGACAACCCCCGATCCGCATAAAAGATCTGCTGAAACAACCCTAGTGGGAAAATTGAACGCCCTCCACCGGCCAGTCACTTTACAATAAAGACATCCCACGCGGGGGACGGCTGAGGGTTTACCTCAACTACGCGAACCCCCGGTTACAAAAACAAAATAGAATACAACCATCATTACAAATCATCAACGAAACATATACATATAAAATGCCTATATTGCTAAATACTAACATCATAGGAAGCCCTAGTGACCACCCAGCAGAAAGCGTCCAACACTCCCAAGCTGATCCAACAGACCTCATACACAAACAAGGAGACTTGTCCAGGAAGAGTTTTCAAGAAAAAAGGTAGGTCATTGATCTAGCGAAGAAGAAGATAGTATAGCAGAGTGATAGGACAGAGCAGGAATGGGAAAGAGTATATGAGGAAGATAGCAACAGTGGGAATTTAAAGCACTAAATTTCCATAAAGTGGGGATACTATTTAAATAAACGTGGTTTTTAAATTTCTCTCCAAAATTCAGGAAATCTCCTGCCAACAACTTCCCTTGCCTTCTTCTTCTTCTTCTTCTTTTCTTCTTCTTCTTCGTCTTCTTCTTCTTCTTCTTCTTCTTCTTCTTCTTCTTCTTCTTCTTCTTCTCAGCTTCCTTCTTCCTCCTTCCTCTTCTCTACTGTTTCGCCTCTTCATTCTGCTTCTTGCTTTCGTCCATCCATGAATCTTATAAATTTCTTTCAGTTGTCCTCCACTTCTCCCTCCACCCCCATACCCACCCTTTCTTTCTGTGCTTTCCCGGTTCCTTCTCCACCCCCTCATCCCATCTGTTTTCATGTTACCCCAACCCTTCTCATTCCCCGTCTTTGGCCCTTTCTATCTCCTCTATGTCTTCATTCTCCTCCTCGTTTCTCGTATCTTCTTTTCTTTATTTCCTCCGTTATCGTCTTCTAGTTCTTCATTAGCCTTCCTATCTTGTCGCCTCGCACTCACATCCAAGCAGTCAAGATGATCATGAGCAAACGCAGGCAACAGGCCCGCCAATTTCCTGCCAAGCGGAGAACCAACACACCAAACACCCTGGACCATTTTTCCCGACACCATCCCACCAAACTTTCCATTAGGAATCGGAGATGCTCTTAATGTGCACAGATCAATCGGTACAAGATTACACTGACGCTGCGACGACAGGAGAAGGGTAGAAGGTGAGGGGAAAACCATCAACTGATGATGGAATCAATATTTTGCCCCTTTCCTGAAACAGATTCTACAAATAATAACGGGGGCAGACGAGGGCTGCTATGAATGGCATAGTATATTATAAACTATATAACGGCATGGGTCACAAAGCACGGAGCAGACAAGCATACCAACCGCTGTTTGAAACAACTTTAATGTCTTTTACTCGATCCTGATCCTGATCCCATCATGCATCACACCTGTCTTGCGGCATCGAAGCGCTCGTCTCACAAGGGGAGTCGTTCAAACACTTCGGCATCGGAAAGGTTCGTCTACCAGGGGACACGATCGAACAAGTGAATGTGAAAACAGACCATTCTGCAAGGAGGCCGAAGAAAATGGATTTAGAAAAAAGAGGTGAGAAAACAACATTCGAGAATGGACTGGCTTGGCACTGAGTAAAGCCGTGTGGACTGCTGAGGACAGAAAAAGATGGACTACGCTGGTTAAACGATCCTCTGTGGTGCCCCAACGACTTTCGAGCTACGGGATAGGATAGGATAGGATAGGATAAGATAGGATATGATACTTCCTATACTATCCTATCCCCCCGTAACTCGAAGGTCGTTGGGGCACCACAGATAATCAGTGTCAAGCCAGTCCATTTTTAATGTTGTCCTCCCACCCATTTTTCTGTCTCCCCTTCTGCCTCCGTGCACCGTGCCTTGCTGGATGGTCTTTGCAAGGTCTGATGCTCTGGTGAAGATGCCATACCATCAGTGTCAGTTTCATCACCACTGTGAGCAGGTCATCGTTTTGTCCAATGACTTGTGTGATGGTCTGTCGGACTTCGTTGTTGGTGATGTGCAAAATATATAAAATGCCAAAAAGTCTTCTGTAGACCTCATCTCCATGCTTTGTATTCCTTACCTTATATTCCTTACCTTGGAATGTAAATTGATGGTCCTCTATTTCCAAATGGGCTTCAACCTTGTCAGTGCCGCAGTTCTTTGTGCGATCCTGGAAAGGACTTCCTGTCGGGACCCATTGTCTGATACAATGGCTCCTAAATATTTGAAAATATACACCGTGTTGAGGGATGGCCTTGGATTTTGATGTCCATGTTGATGCCATTGGTGTTGTTGGTCATTATTTTGGTCTTCTCTGCTCTTATTTCCATTCCATAGGCTCTGGAGGTGATGTCAAGCCTCTGTACCGGTTGTTCACGTTCTTGTTCCTCTCCAGTCAATCCATCAATGTCATCCGATCCGCAAAATGGAGGTTGGAGATTTCTCTACCCCCTATGCTGACTGTGCCTTCGTGATCTGCAAGGGCATCTGACATCATGCGTTCCAGGAAGAAGTTGAAGAGTTTTGGAGAGAGTAGGCCTTCCTTGGCACACGCCGATTGTTGTTTGAACCAGTTCCCGAAGACGCTGTTGTGGAAGACTGCACTGGTAGCCTTGTCATACGGACTTTTGATGAATTCAATAATTTTAGGGCTGATGTTGTACACTCTCATGGTTGCCCACAGAGCTGCATGCCAGACTAGGTCAAACACTTTCTTGAAGTCTACAAACACAAAATATAGATGTTGTTGGTGCTGTAGATATTTCTCGCAGATTATTCTGAGGTTGAAAATCCGTTCAAAGGTACTTCGCCCTGCCCTGAATCCTGCTTGTTCTCCAGCTATGATTTGTTCAGCTTGGGGTTTCAGCCTCTTAAGTAATATTTTTAGGAGGACCTTACTGAGATGGCTGATGAGACTGGTGGTGCGGTAATTTTTACACTCCTGAAAGTTACCCTTTTTGGGAAGAGTGATGACAAGCGACTGGGTCCATGGTGTAGACCACTCCCCACTCTGCCCGATCTTGTTACATATAATAGTGAGGGCGTCAATCTTCGCTTCTCCTCTTGCTTGAAGCAATTCCTCGGGTATGTTGTCCACTCCCGCTGACTTCCCCTTCTTCAATTATTGCACTGCTGCCTCAACTTCTTCTCCGAGAACTGGGAGGATTTCTTCCTCTTCTCTGTTCTGGGAACATGCTAGAACTGATGGGTCTCCGTTTGGTGTGTGGTTGTAAGTACTCTGTCCATCTATCCAAGACTTCTTGTTCTTCTGTAAGGAATATGCCAGACGTGCTTTGGATCGTAGAGACCTTGGACTGTTTAACACTTGTCAGCCGCCTCACAATCTGGTAGGCCTTCTTGCTGTTGTTCTTGTTCAGATTGTTCTCTATTTCCTTGCATTGCTCTTCTATCCAGTTCTCCTTAGCTGTGCGCATGCCTTTTCGAATGTCATTGTTGTTTTGTTTGGTTTTTTTTGGTAGGCATCAGCTCTTTGTGAGTTGTTCTTTTTTTTTCTTTTTTAATCTCTTTCGTATATCATAAGGGTCCAAAAGTTCAAGTGTGATCCACGGTTTCTTCTTTGGGTGGTGCTTGCCAAGGATCTCAGTGGCGGCATCTGTCACAGCTGAGTTGAAGGTGGTGGTCATGGTGTTGACATCTACTTTACTAGCTACCAAAATGAGCAGTGGTGCAAATTTCCTTCAAATTGTGGCTTGGACTATTTCTGCCACCTCCGGATCTTGCAGTTTGTCTAGGTCGAACTTCAGTCTGGTGCATTTTGCTGTGTTTACTCTCTTCAAGTGGAGCCGGAAGAACATCATCACGAGATCGTGGTCACTTCCGATGTCTGCTCATGGAAAAGTGCGTGTCTTACCAATGTTGATGGTGTAGTCAATCTGATTGTGATGCTCCCCGCTGGGACTGTGCCATGTCCATTTGCTGGATTTTTTGTGGAGACCAAGCGTGTTTGCCAGTATCATATTGTTGGATCTGGCAAACTCAAGAGTCTCAGGTCCCTGTCCTTTGTTCTCTTTGTTGCAGTTGGGACCACATTTGTCTCCCCAGGTGGTGCGCATCTTGGCCAACCATGCCATTCCAATCGCCTTGCACTATGACTATGTCCTTTTTCGGCACTTTGTCAAGGACAGCCAGTAGATTTTCATAGAAATCCTCGACTTCGCTGTCGTCATAGTCTGATGTTGGGGCATAGGCCTGGATGATGGTGATGTTAAAAGGAGCTGCTCTCAGACGGATGCTAATGAGTCTACTGGAGATTGGGCGGCAACCATGACAGTGGCTAAAATGTCTTTGTGGACCAAGAATCCAACGCCGGGTTCGTGCCTGTCATCTCTCTCGCTGAAATTAAGCTTGTGGCCTTTGTCGGTCGTTGTTTTACCTAGGCTTTCCAGCGCAGTTCGCTGATACCTAAAATGTTCCATCGATAGTGGTCCAGCTCGTGGGCCAGTTCTTCAAATTTTCCTTCCGCATTTAGGGTCCTGACATTCCAGGTTCCTATGACGATGTTGTCTCTCGTGCGGATCCTGCTAAGTTGTCCATCAGTAGCACACTTATCACCTCCGTCCTGATGGCCAACGGAAGGCGCGGTCCTTGGTGACGCGGGCGACGACCGATACGTTTCCACAACACTTGCAGTTGGAATCCACTCTTTGTCCCACCTCATTTTTTCCGCACTCAGTGCACCCCGATATATTTTTAGTTCTTCTTAGGTCAAGGGACTTATCCATGTTTTGTTTAGAAATATAATTATTCGGCGATACGATCTCATAAACATTGCCTGTAGGATGGATGGTTGTAATGTGCGGATCTTCAGATTTGCTATAAAGATCTAGGTAGACTTGCGGTAAGTATAGGTTACAAAATGTCAACGCAGGAAAGAGGCATATATACACTTTGTTTATCTACTTAAATGCACAGGTCTCGTGTTCAGTTTGCAATTATTGCCAGATTACGCAGATATGGAGCGCTAAACTGCACAATACTCCATGATTGATGTGTGGTAGACATGCATGCCAAACAACTCCAGAATGGAACTCTGCCCTTGTTCCTGAGTAATAAGCCAACCAGCATAAACCAGCTTGGTTAGCACTAAAGGCCTGCCCTAATTGGAAGGTTCGTATAGTTTTTGCTTTTTTTTTAATTTTAAAGGCTATTAGATACCGGACCTAGATTTCTGAGCCATTTGGAAACAAATGGCTAAAGAACCACCACGAACGTTCCAAATAACTTAATAAGACAGGCCTTTTGATGGTGTTCCGGCTCCTAGATGTGAGTGGATACCTGGTTTTGTGGGGAACGGGGTTAAATAAAGCTGGGAAAGAGAGAAGATGGGCAGGAAGTCCCCTATACGCTCCATGTGTCCGGGGACATAAATCTAACCAAGAAGAAGAAGATGGGCAGCTTGCCGTTAAAAAAGAGGACGTATCAACCTCTCTCTGTCTCTCTCTCGATCTCTCGACCTTTCTCTCTCTGTCTGTTTGTCTTGAACTTTGAACTTTGGAACTTTGTTTCTTTCTCTCTGTCTGTCTCTCTCTGTCTCTTTCTCTCTGTCTCTCTCTGTCTCTCTCTCTCTCTCTCTCTCTCTCTCTCTCTGTCGAAAGATTATCTGACAGCTTACCTGTTGTTTTTACACTGATTACTGAGTCTATAATGCATCTGTTAATCGATTATTTACAGAAATTTAGATTGTCTTTTTGCTTCCATATGTTTAAGAAGGCAAGGATACGGGAAATTAAATGCCAAACATGGCGTATCCTTCAACTTGACTGGGGTTAGTTAATACGTAATGTAAAGAAGTAATCTGGTGACATTTTGACTAGCCAAAGTAGTTTCTTCATATGTTATATAGTAGACAACTTAACCTGGGTTAACACGTAATGTAAAGAAGTACATGTAATCTGTGAAATATTGACTGGCCCAAGTAGTCTCTTCCTATAATACAATACTGCAGTCCTCCTCTCCCAAGCTCTCAACACCAAACTCAACCTTGTGAATCTAAGTTCAGGCTTTTTTCCACAGACTTGTTTTTCAACAATAACAAAAAGCTAAAAGTGGTTCTTCTGTTGCATTTGGCTTATAAACTCGTGGGTGTTGACAACGCATAGTTGAGTGAATGGTTCGGACAACAAAGTGACCAAAACACACAATGCACAGTGCTTCAGATTGTTGGTGCGCCCGCGCCATTGGCGCATATTTTATCAGAATGGCGCGTAACAGTCAACGTGATTGCGCCAGCCTGGCGCGTCATAAAAATCAAGAAGGACTAGGTGAACATACGATACGAATACCTTCGATTGTCAATGACCCATCTTTTTCAAAATTGACCCATCATTTTGCATGGCCATGGGTCATTGGGCCCATGATGTCTGAAAACAATCTGAAGCACTGAATGCAGGAGCACACAAAATAAAATCATCTAGCTTTGCTAAAGATGTGCTGACATTTGGAGCCTATAGTTTATTAAATGTGTTTGCTGAAGGGGGGTGGGGGGGTGGAGTGAAGAGGAATACATGGAGAGAGAGACCGAGAGAGACAGACAGAGACAGAAAGCGAGAGACAGAGACACCAATGTGTTCACATTAGTAGATCTATCTGTAAGACATATGATACTGAAAATACACTATAAAACTGAAACCAAGTCAACAACGTACAACAGTTGTAATTTGAAGTTTGCAACTTCTTTATGGCCTGTCTTAATTAGAAGGCTCGTGGAGGTTCAAAAACCTTTTTTGAGGTTTTCAGATCCCGAACCTAGGTTGCTGAACCTCTTGGGAAAAAAAGGTCCAGGAACCTATGTTTGGGATCTGAGAACCTAAAAAAAATGTTTTTTAACCTCCACGAAAGGCCATTACTTGTACAGTACATCAAAACGTATGAGTTGATATTTGTTTATAACGCTAAAATCATGTTTATTAACTAAAACTTTCCGTAATGTTCAACATTTCAAAAGGCGAGAATCCGCCATGTTTGTTACGCATGGATAGTATACTGGTTTACAGCACGGGATCAAGCTGGGAAAACTTTTTTTTTTTTTGTTTGGGGGGGGGGGAGGAAAGGAAGGGAATGGGGGGAGGGGGTGTTAAAGTTTACGTCAACACAAATAAATTTACTGGTGCACGGCTTTCTTCTCAAATGGAAATTGCCTTTACTTTCTGCTTGAATGAGAATCGCAGTTTCAGCAGGTGTGTGACGGATGTAGCCACAGAACGAAGTATAAAAGATTAGGGACATCGGTGCTTTAAAAGTTTGCGTCATCTCTCCAGTGTATCCGGTAAGTTCAACCTTCCTCCCTCTGACTGAGGTAACTCAGCTGTTACTCAATATCTGCTCACTAGGCGCTTAGCGAGAAGATCAGACTATGAGCTATTAACCTTCTCATGGGATTAAGAATTTCATGGAACGGAAGACAAGGAATTCCATTGAAGAGTTTTTTTACGTGCACACGTGGATCAGTGACAGACAGCTAGCCTCCCGGGGCTAACAGCTCACCAATAAAAGCGCCAGAGTTCCCCTTCTTCTACTTAGCTGCACAGCAAGAACATGAGTTAGGTCTGTAGCACACCTGTTTCGTTTGCAATAGGGTGTATGCAAGGTGACCACATGACATTCAGCATACGTTTATTTTATGTGCAGAGAAAGCATTTGTAGTGCTTCTTGAACCGGAAAAAATTACCTACCATTAAAATATTTTTTATCCCACAGCTGTTTTTTCCCTGTTCATTAGCATGTTTCTCCTGGGAGGACGGTGGTGGGGGATGTTCTAGGAAGGGTAGGGGTGGGGATGGGCATGGGCATGGTAGCGGGAGGGGGAGAAGAGAACCATCCTTTGTAGATATAGGACGGTCTGGTAAGCACCGTTGATAGGGTTTTATCCGGATACTTAGGTTTCCTTCCTCCATTCAATAATGGTATTAAATGCAGTCAATCTAAATTTCCAACAATAAAACTGTATTTCTCTTCCGCCTCCTGTACTAGGGGTCTCTTCGGATCGCCGAGCTTCGAGTTCGATTGAAGAAAAAGCGTGCGATAGCATCCTGTATTCTTCTTCTTCTTCTTCTTCTTCTTCTTCTTCTTCTTCTTCTTATTATTATTATTATTATTATTATTATTATTATTATTATTATTATTATTATCATCATCATCATCATCCTCATCATCATCATCATCATCATCATCATCTGCACATTCGCTCTGTTCGTATCAACTGAAGTTAAAACCCGTGATGCATAATTATGATGATTTGGGGTATTCCATGTCCTCTCTGAGGCTACAGGTATCATCTGTCTATAGGGTGAAGAGAGAGTAACTAATAACACACAATACTAACAATAACTAATCACTATACAACTTCCAGTGAAAATAACACCGACTTCTTGGTTAGGACAAATCTTAATAGAGAAATACAACATATGCGGTAATAGTAGGTTTAATGGTTTGTTTCAACAGCAGAATTTTGAGCATTAAAAGGTGTTTCGAATCAATTTGCCACGAACTATGAATGCAACACAGCAGGGTCGCAAAAAGATGGAGCGCATTATTATTCATCTGCTCGCACTTGTAAGTTTTTATGCGCTTTTCACGCTGATTTATGGTTCGTTCTGAGTTAAATGCTGGTGAAAGAAGGGAAAGGAATATAAATAAACACCAAAACAAAAACTCGTTACATGTGGCAGAAAAGGGCATTAATTCATCGTAAGGAGTTGGCTCTTAGGAAACATAACAGGTTTGAGAATGTAAACACAACGTGAACCGTGCTATAAGGCTAGAAATTATAAAATATTGTTTGTGATTGAAGAAGAGGAAGCGGAACAAGAATGAAGATGATGATGATGATGATAATGATGATGATGATGATAATGATGATGATGATGATGAGATGATGATGATGATGATGATGATGATGATGATGATGATGATGATGATGATGATGATGATGATGATGAAGCGGTACTAGATAAACACTGATATAGAACAAAAAAGTAGAAACAAAACACAATCGTGCGCGCTCACCCACATTCCCACCCATCCACATGCAAACACTCGCTTGTACATGTACAGTACATACAATTGTCTAGTCTAGTGATTTGTTATGTTTTGCACAGATCGATGGATGCGTGATCATTGTCAACTGCGCTATAGAGACATGTGCATACAACTAGTGAACAATTCAACATGTAAAAAAAAAGAATGACCTGTGTTGATAAACCTTACCTTAGTCAGCGGGAAGGGACAGGTGCCGGCGCAGTAGTGGGCCTCGAACGACTTGGGGGAGATAATCCAGTCGCCCCACCCGATGTCGGCAAAGTCCACCACCAGCCGTCGCCGTGAGCACACCTGCCCTGGGTCGCTCTCCGCTGTGGCCATGTTCTCGTGGTAATCCTCCCACTTATCCGGAAGTCGAATGCGCCTCCTGGATTTCCGGTTCCGTCGGCGGTTCTTTCGTTTTTGGTGTTTCCGGTGCTTGCGTTGCTGGCTCTTGTCCTTCCTGCGTCGCTCGGCTGGGTAAGGAATGATGCGGTCGTCTATCTTAACTCTGGAGTCCTTCCTGGCGGTCAGCATCCCCGGGTGTGTCTGCGGCATGTTGAACGGATAGTGATACTTGAGGTTCGGATAGTCTACTGGCTCTTCCGGAATTTCATTGGTCAGTATGGACCGCTTTTGGCGCTTTTGTCTATCACTAGAATTTTTCACCTGCACTGCACTACTATCACCATCACTGCTCGCGGTTGCCTCTGAGCTTCTTTCTGAAGCTGCGTTTTTTGCTGCCCTCTGTAGGCCGCTGTTCTCCGGTAACGCCCCACCCTTTTCAACCACTGTCAATGACACAACTTCTGGAGTTACGTGCGTTTTAGGGTCGTCGCTTTCCTCCCAGTCTGTTTCATTTTCTGAGGAGTCTAAATTGTCCTTTTCGTGCAACTTTTGCTTGTTGCGAGTATGTTTGTTTTTCTTATGACGGAGCTTGCCGTCGTATTTTTGACGATTCACTTTGTCGTATTTTTTGCCTTGATGTTTGCTCTGTCTGCCAAAACCGTGAAACAGATCGATCATTCCGTATTCTTGTAAATCTTCTTCTTTTTCTTCCTTGTCTTCGGAACTGTCAAATTCTTCTACTTCATTTTCGTCAGCGTAATCGTCTGCGTCGATTTCCTCTTCTTCATCGGCATTGGCTCCAAAAGGCTCGAATTCTTCGTAATCATCGTAATCCTTCTCATCGCCATTATCATTATCGGTTTCCAACTTTACGTCATCATCATTCTCAGTAGCCTCACCGTCACCATCTTCTCCCCCGACATTTTCCTTTTTCTCATCCTCGGAACGCTCGGATAGTTTTGCCTCTTTCGTTTTTTCCTCGGGGTCTTCGACGTTGACGTCCTCGTGGTGTGGAAGATCGCGTTGCTTGAGGCGTTCAGCCACGATGTCCAGCTCCTCCAGGTTGACGCTCTCGGTCTCGTTGGAGTAGAGGATAAGGAAGGGCAAAGAGTGGTGACGAACGAAGCGCTTCAAAGCCAACGTCCGCACCTGCAAGTCGGTATGCAACAAAACTGAGTATGTTAAGAACTATATGAAGATTCAAGATGTATTTATTGACTCCATAAATTACAAGAAAATGTAATAGCATCAAGAAGACACCAGCGTCAATATGGGCTGTAGTCTCCGGAAAAGAGAAAGAAAGAGATTTCTCTTATATAGCGCACTTACAAGCTCAGAGAGCTTCTCAAGGCGCTGGCCCATAATATCCAGCAATCACAAAATAGTGTGCTGAAGTCAGGATTCGAACCCACGTCGCCCAAGACGCACTCACACAAGTCGTGCGCTCTGACCACTGAGCTATCCCTGCTCGGAACAATATAATACGAATGCATGAGTGCGTAACTATGAAGGAGTGAGTGAGGTACATTTTCGTGATTTGTTTTAGTCCCTGTCTGAAATCAGCCATCAATCAAACTTAGAATTCACGCATAAGCAATACATTAATTTTCACACTGTGTGATGAGCGCGATGAATGGTCTGAGATAGGAGAAGAGCTACATTCTCTTTACTCAACCACCACCACCACCCCCCAACCTTATCTAATTTAAACTGTTAAAATTAGTAATCCCTTAATTTATATCATTACACACAGTTGTGATGTTTTCAAGCTGTCAATCATAAACAAAATCAATATTAAAAGTGAATCTACAATGCCCATTTTGGACAAGGTAATTTAAGAGACAGTGTTCAATAATAAAGGTGTTTTCAATCATAGCTGCAAACGATATAAATCAACTGACTTTTCCATTGGGTCTTTCTGCTCGGAAGCTGAGGGCGAAGAGATGCGGGTGTTGTCTGTCCACCTGCAAACAGCTCAGCACGGCGTCCGTGGCTCCATACCACTGCCAGCCCTCTGCTGAATGCCTCAGTATGATGGACCCAGTCTGGCTCAAGTAGTGCGGCGCTACCTCGTACAACACAAGTTCTGTGTCCTCGCGCATGCGCATATTTCGCCTTTTCTTCTTCTGGTTCCGGTGTTTGTGGTTCCGGTGGTGGTCGGAAGGGCGCTTCTTGTACAGGTGAACGTGTGCCCTAAGCACGCGCTCTGTCGGAGCAATGGAGGACAAGTTGAAGATAAACATGGCTTCACCGTTAACTTCACCTGCAACAAAAGAGAAAGAGAGAAAGTGTTCCGATAATTTCCATTAGAAGAGCTCAGGTTGTTATCATTAAGAAGCCGCCAGCATTAAGAATATTGCATGGATATTCACGGTAGATAAAACCCCAATGAAATCTTCATCAGCGTATTAAAGGGGAAGTTATTCATGGGTTAAGCTCCAACGGGACAACAGTCTTCTCCTCAGATGTTCAGAATGTGGACCAGCGGTCCTTGGGTTTCGAACAGTGGTAACATCTTACATCCCGTCAAAATAAAAAAAAGTACCCCATCAATATTATTTTCTCTCAAATCTAAACACTTTACACTCATCCGGTAATATGTGAGACAATCATGCAAGAAGTGGAGATTCTTCAAAACCCTCTCATTCAGTATTGTAGGTGAATACATACTCGCATGCATGAAGAAGAAGAAAAAAATGTTTATCCGGTTAGACGACATTGATAAGTGTCTTCACAAATCTGCCGAACGCATCTCCCGCCTGTCTCTTTCAAACACATTACCCATATGATTTTCAGACATTACAATAACACCCTCATTGTGCATAAAATAGACGCATGCTGATGCAAAGGATATTCAACACTCCAGATCCCTTTGCAACTGTGAAACTGGCAGACAAGATGTCATTAACACGTCCACCAATCAACTGAATGGATACTCCTTCTACCTCACTATCCTCAATTCTTCTTCTTCTTCTTCTTCTTCTTCTTCTTCTTCTTCTTCTTCTTCTTCTTCTTCTCTTCCATCCCCACCTCCTCCTTCTCCTCCATCTTTAAAATTTAACTTCTATACTCCACTTTTTTCTTCCATTTGCTCTCTCTCTCTATTTCTCTCTCTCTTTCTCTCTCTCCTTCTTCTTCTTCTTCTTCTTCTTCTTCTTCTTCTTCTTCTTCTTCTTCTTTGTCGCCGTCGTCGTCTTCTTGTTCTTCTTCTTCTTTTCCTCCTCCTTCTTTAACATTTTGATTCCATACTACCATTTTTTTTCTTTTATTTGCTTTCTCGCTCTCTATCTCTCCCCTTCCAACCCTCTACAACCCCCTCCTCCCCGCCTCTCTCTCGACCTTTTTGTATTTTTAGGTACTTCGTGTTTCTCTTTTTCATCCTCCTCTTCTTTTTCTTTCTTCTTCTTGCCCTCGATGCCTCTTCCTCCTTTACCGTCCCTTCCTCTTTCATTTCCCTCCTCGTTTATCTTTTGTTCTCTTACACTTCCTCTGTCAGTTCTTTTTCTTTCTCTCCAAAAACATTTCACGCAACGACGCGAACAATAAGATCCCGGTGACACAGAGAAAGGCCTGCAATCACCTTCTTGTTGATGATCGTCACGATGATCTTAGTAATGAATCACCACGCTGGGTTGCAGCTGACGCATCGTAACCGATACTGCAGTAAAGGCGCATCCAGTTAAGTCTTTCTCTCCAATTCACCGGGAAGGAGAGAGAAGAGAAGAAATAAAGATTGCAGGGAAGTGGGGTAAGGAGGAAGAATGAAAGAGAGAGGGGGAAAGAGAGGCGGAGAGAGAGAGAGAAAGAGAGGGAGATAGGTTTAAAGAGGGGAGGAGAGAGAGGGGGTGGGTAGTAGAATCAAGCGAGAGAGATAAGGACCAAACAATAAAGAGAGATAGCAGGTAGGTTGTATTGGTGTGTTGGGGACTGGGAGAGTTAGAGGGGTGGAGTGGGCCAAGCCAAGCAATAAAGAGTGAGAGAGTGAGAAACAAACAGAAGAGAAGTCCATGAATCAGTTTGAGATGTTAATCCTATACCAATAATTTTAGCTTGCGTGTGCATATAAACAGAGTAGCCATTATTGTCTGTTCCTTTAAGGAGATGGTTGTGTTCTTTCGTGGGGTATTTAAATCACTACTTCCTGAATAAAGACAAGAGTTGTATAACACTTATGTGCAGACACAAAATAAAGTAATGGACCAAAGCATTTTTTTTTTCAAACTTACAATGAAACTGAGTAAAATAACTCTTCTGGAATTGTATATTTACAGCGTTCCCTGGGAGATGTAATGTACACAGTACATTACAGTTTTCTTCAGGACTAACAAACTGTTAAAATAATGCACTTCATCATCATCCTCGTCCTCACCATCATCATCATCATCATCATCATCTTCTTCTTCTTCTTCTTCTTCTTCTTCTTCTTCTTCTTCTTCTTCTTCTTCTTCTTCTTCTTCTTCACATTTATTATTTACATTTTTAAATATAGTTTTCTCTTGAAGCGAAATACAATTTTAATAATTGACTGAGTCATGACATGCTAATGTCCTGTTAATCAGTACAACTTATGTTAATCTGATGAATAAAATTTGATACAACAACAACACCTTCTTCTTCTTCTTCTTCTTCTTCTTCTTCTTCTTCTTCTTTCTTTCTTTCTTTCTTTCTTTCTTTCTTTTTTTTGTTCACCTTCTTTTTCTGATCTTCAATCTATTACCTCTCTTCTTCCCCTCTTCATCCTCCTCTTCTTAGATGTTCATCTCCTCGTCCCCTTCCCTTTTCCTCCGCCTCTTCTTCCAACCGAACCTCTTCTTTGTTCATCTGTTAAAACACGTAATAAGGGCCAAATCCATGGCATATATGACACATGTATGTAAAAGGATCCTCTTTTTCGCTGTGCCTACACTTAAGGAAATTTTTAGTATGTGGCAGCGTTGTTAATGAGGTGAGAGTGAGATCAGATGGGACTGCAAAGAAAAAGCGATAAGAAGCAATCCGATTCCGTAATTGTGGTTTGAAAGGAAAGACCTGCCGATCTGTCTGACCTGTCACAAGTCTGCTTCATGCTCCAGCTTTGGACGATGCCACAAATGCATGTCGTCTAGTCTCTTTCAACCGCTCTGTCACAAGAGCCCCTTTTCCACTGCCTTTGAGATTTTGCCTTGTTTAGTCAGTTAGACTTAGAAGGTTACTGTTAGTCTCTAGCAGACGACAGAAGTGATCATGCGTAACAGTTGTAGCCTGACGCCCGCATAGCTAGTGACATCATCGCAGCTGACGGTAGAAGGCTTTGAATTTTACAACCACTCAGATTTCTTCAGCCAATCCGAACACAGCACCGTTAGGTAGAACCAGTTCTGATTGGGTAGGCCAAGGCTATGTAGAGGGTCATTTGTGTTGAAAGCTTAAGGCAGTACACAGCTACTTCCTAGCAGAAATCTCTCCACTGATAGACCAGGGAAGCAGTACTTGTTGAATATTCGAATTCAATCAAGTAGCCACGGCCTGACATTGTCAAACAGACGAGCAGGCAGTATATCGTGAGCCCAACTCAGCAAAGGACAGAACCTAATCGACGCTTCGAGTTGGCTGCCGAGGCATCTACAGCATTGTGCGCAGATAGCTTCCCCGTCAAACACTCCAAGACAACACAGCGTGTCAAGGAATCAACAGCAACACAGCTCTTCGGACACTGAGCTAAGTACACAGCCTTCAGTTCATCAAATTCTGTATAAACAGGACCACAGTAGTCCACTCTTCAAGATCTGACAATTAGGGCAGAAAGTATCCAGTGCCCGATGATGAGAAAGTAGCTGCCTAGACTATCAGCGAGCGAACCATTCGCATTGACTTTTGAACTTTTAAGTTAGTTTCGTACTTCGAAGATCGTGCATAGAATAGAAGAAATAAATGTGTGATTTTTACTGTTATCAAGTGGATGGACTACATATGATTCATAGCCGTGTGAAAGCTAGTGTGACAGTGATCTTTTACCCTTTTTCTATCTATCTCTGTACCCCAGCCTTAACACAGAACGAGCTAAACAAATAAATGTATTAAAGTAATTCACAGGGTGAGTCACTAGCGATCTCCATAGAATAGACGAGAGGGTTATAGCATTCCATTGTGCAGAGTCCAGCAACAATAAAAACCCCGTCACACGCTCAATCTAATTTTTCTTTCATTTTCCACTCCCCTATCCCCTCTCCCATCCTCTGTCCTTCATACCAACCCAGAATCACCCTCCCCCCCCCTCATTTCTGTCTGTCTTTTTATCACAAATTCACTCGACAGTAAGAGCAGTCTTATTTACATTTTTAAATATAGTTTTCTCTTGAAGCGAAATACAATTTTAATAATTGACTGAGTCATGACATGCTAATGTCCTGTCTTATTTGGAAGGTTCGTGGAGGTTCGCGAACCTTTTCCTTCCCGAGGGTCTCAGATTTCAAACCTATGTTCCTGAACCTTTTGTGGGAAAAAAATTCAAGAACCTAGATTCGAGATCTGAGAACATATAAAAAAAATTCCAATTAGGACAGGCCATAAGGAAACAATCTGGTAATAACAGTGACTTGCGGAGCGATACCCAAAACACCAAGTTGTTAGTGTTTAACTTTTAGTGTATATTAGCAAGTCCAATACAGAATCAATACCATTTGACCAAGCACTCTGATTCTAAGTAACAATACCACGAGGCCAATAAGTCTCCACAACACTCTGCAAGTCTTATTTTTGCCTCACAAGTGGAACGATCCTAAGCACCCCGAGAGAAAGCCCATCATTGAAAACATCGTCTGACATTTCACACCCTAGGCAAAAACACCTGTTCTGAGTGCTCTCGCTCAGAGTATAAGAGGATACCGGAAAGTTGGAGCCGGAAGCCCAGAGGTTGGCTAGATGGCTGAGATTCGAATCCGCCGGAAGTAGAGTGAGAGTCCCGGAAGTCGTTCACGTCTTGGACCACTATAGCTCTCCACCAGTAATGCGGTCTTCTTTTGTTTAATAAATGAAAAGAAACCTTGTGTTTCTAATGCAGGTCTTCTTTGCATACTCTCTCTCTCTCTCTCTCTCTCTCTCTCTCTCTCTCTCTCTCTCTCTCTCTCTCTCTCTCTATATATATATATATATATATATATATATATATATATATATATATATATATATATATATATACAAGAAAAATAATTATCCTGCTCTATTATTGCTGTACGGTGCTAGCCATTTGGAGAGAATTTATATAAAATTTTATATATATGTTGCTGCCGCAGTCAAACACAATTATTCGTGTCAAGCGCCTGTGCCTCCTTGCCGGAAATGGCCCCATTACTAGGAAAAATAGTTCCATGATAGTTCGTAGTTTATAACGTAACTAGTAATTCTTTTATTGGTATTTTTAGTTTCCTTTTAGTTTATTCAGCATGTTGAATACTTTATTGGTATTTTTAGTTTCCTTTTAGTTTATTCAGCATGTTGAATACTTTGTAAAGCTTTTCGTTATAACCCTTGTTAATAATTTGGTGAAAATAGATTAGTGCGCATTCCCGCTCGAACTATATTGCATGAATGAAGTTCTTTGTGTGAAGAGGAAGGCGTTGAATGTTCAAGAAAGGCACAGAATTTGTTCGCTTGCTGTTACCACCTCAATGAGCCAACGAGGTACTGTACATTAAATGATTTCATGAAGGTTTTATTGTGGGGCATAGTACTTTGGGAGTTTTATTTGTTTGTCAACATTAGAAGATTTGTGATTCAGTGTAAAATGAGTTTATGCATGTTAGACCGGTCGTGACTATAAATGTGATTATAATTTGAACTCCAGTAGTGAATTCTCTAACAAGAATTTAACTTTTCAGCTTGTGTAAAACCTAAAGGTAATTTTATTGTTGGACAAAACCATTGTTTTTGTGTAAGTTTATTATTGAAATGTCTTGAATTTGAAAATGACATTGTTTTTACACTACAGTAATGTCTAATGACATTTATGATGTTTTTTTTATTTGACGAACATGGGTTTTTAGTGATAGTTTGTTTTTCTTTTCTTTTTTCAGTTTTACGAGTTATTTCAATAAATTCTACGATGAAATTACAACTCCGTTTATGCGTTTGGAGAGAGTGGCAGCAATAGTAAAACTCGAACTCAACGACACCGTCTGACCTGTGGCCTCCTTTCTGAGCAGCCTACCTTCTCCATCATTTGACGACTGATACTTGGGCGTCCTCCCAAGAACTTCGACAGTCGACCTCCATCATTTGACGACTGATACTTGGGCATCCTCCCAAGAACTTCGACAGTCGACTTCATCATTTGACGACTGATACTTGGGCGTCCTCCCAAGAACTTCGACAGTCGACCTCCATCATTTGACGACTGATACTTGGGCATCCTCCCAAGAACTTCGACAGTCGACTTCATCATTTGACGACTGATACTTGTCCTCCCAAGAACTTCGACAGTCGACCTTCATCTTTGACGGCTGATACTTGGGCGTCCTCCTAGGAACTTCGACAGTCGACCTTCAGCGTCCTCCCAAGAACTTGGACAGGACAGTCGACCTTCATCTTTGACGGCTGATGTGTGGGTGGTTATTCCAGGAACGTTGACGGCTGACCTTCTTCGTCATTCAATGGTTGATGCCTTTGGTTACATCTTACAGGAACCTCGACTGCCAACCTCATACTTTATAGTGTTCCTTTTATAGTATTTTTCTTAACCTTTGCAACAGATCTTTAAGTAACTTCATTGTAAAAGGCAAATAACAAAATAAGCATCGCCTCTAGATCATTTTGTGACAGTTGTGGACACAATTGACTCATTGTTTCTTAAGATAAAAGTTTAATAAGTTTTATAGTAAATTTTAGTCTCAAATCAAGCCTGATTAGTATTCAGATAATTTGAACTGAACAGTAAGAGCCAACTTCAGCGTTAGTTGCGTTTGATAAGTATTCGAACTGTTGAAAAACACTGCAGAACTGAACATTGATTGTGATTGAGAAACATTGCACAGTTAAATATATTTTCACATTTTCTACATTCATGTTTTAGTCATAATGATATTTTGAATGTTTTTTGATTTTCTTGTATTTGTTCATACTTGTGGAGCCCAGATTTTGTGATTTCCGGTATTTTGGTATTATCAGAACTACAGTCTTAAGTTTATACATTTAAATTTTGTTTTTTCAAAACTTATCCTTGTAAGGATGCCAGGAGCCTTTTTAGGGCATCAGTACTCATGAGTCAGTGTAGTCAAACTCATAGTGTAGTTGAGACAAGGCGTTCTGGTCGTGAAATTAGATTAACTGAAAAGGGTAGAGTTTATAAGATGGAAGTGCTCAAACACAAGTTAGATTCTGACAGTGCAGGGTTGGTATCACTGTTAGAAGACACTGACAGACTGTTTCAAGGTTCTGAGATAGATGTAGATGACATGATTGACAGACGCAGGAGTATTACTGCCAGGTTAAGTTTGCTGAGAGACACGGTGGAAAAGATGATCATTTTGGGTCATGAGGATGATCTGGACAGTATAATGAACAACTTGGCAGATAGAGCTGTCTCAACAATGAACAAGATTATTCTGGCAACGAAGCATCTGAGTGCTCCGTCGGTGGCTGCTCGTTCATCCAAGACTCGGTCAACGTCTATGTCTTCAAGACGAGCCACCGCTGCTGCAGATGCTGCTGCTCTTCAGGTCCAGCTGGAAGCCTTACGTCTAGAAAATAGTAGACAAGTTGAACTTGAGCAACTTCAGGCAGAAACAGAAGCGCGCATGGCAGACTTGAAGAGACAAATGGAAGAGGAGAAGCTTGTGTCTAAGCTGAGGATCGAGGAAACAAGACTGAAGGTTCTTGATGAGTTTGATGGCAACTCTAGACATTTCGATGCATCAAGCGACACATCTCGATACATTCAAGTGGGTGTTCAAAACTACGGAAACACTGTTGTGGAGAATCGCCATGGTTTGATGGATCAGGGCTATAGAAATCCTGCGAACGCTTATGCTCACACAGTAACAGTGGATAATCCCAACACTTTGACTAATGTTGGAACTCAACAGTTTGTCGACGCTTTGGCACAAGCAATCAACCAGAGTCGTCTCCCCATTCCCGAGCCTTCAGTCTTCACAGGCGATCCTCTAAAATATCGAGAGTGGTTGTCCTCTTTCAAGTCCCTTATAGAAAATCGAGGCATCCCTGCCAGCGAAAGAATTCACTACCTGAAAAGATACGTTGGGGGACCAGCAAAAGAGGCAATAAATGGGTTCTTCCTTTTGCATTCCGAAAACGCATACCAGCGAGCACGTGAAGTTCTCGAGCAGCGATTCGGCAACTCCTTCACAGTCTCAGAAGCGTTTCGGACAAAGTTGGACTCTTGGCCAAAGATCTCTACGAAAGACAAGGCTGGCCTTCGCAGCCTATCTGATTTCCTGCTACAATGCAAGGTTGTAATAGATGACGTCGAAGACCTCAAAATTCTAAATGACATCAGGGAAACTAGAAAGATTGTAGCAAAACTTCCAGAATGGATTGGGCATCGATGGAATCGGAAGACGGCCACCTGCAAACAGAACGAAGGGAGATACCCAAACTTCAGCGAACTTGCAACTTTCGTGCTGGAGGAGTCGGAGATAGTGAATGATCCTATCCTTGCCTCAGAGTTTCGTCCCCAGGTATCTTCAAGGCCAAGACAACAGAATGAACCCTCTGGACACAGAGGGACAGTCTTGAAGACAGACCATCAGGAGGTGATGCAAGGGATCTGCCACTTTTGCAAAAGGGAAAATCATACACTTTCTGATTGTAGAGCCTTCACGAAAAGGGCATTATTAGAACAAACAGATTTTATCAAAAGAGAAGGTCTTTGCTTTGGTTGCCTCAAGAAAGGGCACATGTCAAAGCAGTGTAAATCCCGTAGTGAATGCAGAATTTGCAAGAAACGTCATCCGACCTGCCTACACAGGGAAAAATCTGACACCGTACATCCACAACAGCCGTCACATCAACAGTCATCTTCGACACTTGCCAAGCAGATCCAAGATAAGACCATTGATAATGCCACAAATAGAAAGGTCACTACCACTGCAAATAGTCTGACATCTATGGTGCTTCCTGTCTACATCTCCTCAGCACAAGATCCAGAGCACGAAGTGCTAGTGTATGCTTTACTTGACACTATGTCCGACTCTACTTTCGTGTTGGACACAGCCGTAGAGAGCTTGAGAGCCACGTCTGAGCCTGCAAGTCTTCGGGTGACAACTATCACGGATAAAGATGTAGTTGTCTCATGTCGGCGGTACTCGGATCTGAGAGTAAGAGGTATGAAGTCGGACAAGAAAATTCCCTTGCCGACGACTTACACTAGAAACGATATCCCCCTTGATGAGAACCATATTCCCACACCAAAAACAGCAAATCAGTGGCCTCATTTGAACAGGCTTGAAAATCTTCTGGCTCCCAAACAGGGATGCCCAGCTGGACTCCTGATAGGCTACAACTGCCCCAGAGCGCTTGCACCTCTCAGCTGTATTGTTGGAGAAGACAACCAGCCTTATGCAGTTGAAACAGAACTTGGATGGAGCATCGTTGGAGGCACGAGCACAGAGAGGTTTGATGCCATAGGATGTTCTCACAGACTCTTCACTCAAAATACGTTACATCCTGAAGGATTGTCGACCTATGTGCGCAAGACGCAGATCAAAGAAATCACTGCGACTGATCTGATCAAGCTCATGGAACAAGATTTCAAAGATCAGGAAACAAGTTTGACATCGATCTCACAGGAAGACAAGAAATTCCTAAAGATACTAGAGGAAGGCATTTACCAAAGAGAAGATGGATATTACGAAATGCCTCTTCCTTTCAGAGATGGCGACCCAACACTACCGAACAACAGACAAGTAGCCTTGAACAGAGCATTGTCATTGAGGAAGCAGTTCGACAGAAAGCCTCAGTACCTCCAGCATTACAACGTCTTCATGAAGGAGATTTTAGATCGTGGTGACGCAGAAAAGGTCCCGGATGATGAAATGGATTCTTCCAGTCAGTGGTACATCCCTCATCATGGGGTATACCATCCCAAGAAGCCTGGCAAGGTTAGAGTGGTATTCGACTGCAGTGCTCGGTACCAAGGAACCTGCCTAAATGATCACCTGCTTCAAGGCCCAGATCTTATTAATTCATTGACTGGAGTCCTATGCAGATTCAGACAGGGACCTATCGCAGTGACCTGTGATATCGAAAAAATGTACCATAAATTCAGGGTTTCTCGACGGCATCAGAATTACCTGCGATTCCTGTGGTGGGAAAACGGCGACATCTCTCGACCTCCAACTGATTATCGCATGAAGGTTCACTTGTTCGGTGCCACGTCATCACCTGGATGCGCCAATTTTGGATTGAAACAATTGGCGATGGATCATAAACATCTGGGCGAAGAGGCTGCAGATTTCATCATGAGAAACTTTTATGTAGATGACGGTTTAAAGGGAGAGCGCTCAGCTCAGGCAGCCACCAACTTGATCCAGTCAGCAAGAGAGATTTGTGCACAAGGCAATCTGCGACTACACAAAATCACATCAAATTGCGCAGAAGTTGTGGCACAGTTCCCAGAGTCTGAGCGTGGACCTGCCGCACTCGCAAGTCTGGATCATGAAGACACCACAGTTGAAAGGGCTTTGGGTCTACAGTGGAGCATTGAGTCGGACAGTTTTTGTTTCAAGCTCAATCTGAAGGACAATCCGCTGACGCGTCGTGGAATTTTGGCCACCGTTGCATCAATATATGATCCACTGGGCCTGATTTCACCTGTCATTCTCATCGGCAGGCAAATCCTGCAGTCCATGTGTAAGGAAAATCTCAACTGGGATCATCCTCTTCCAGAGAATCTTCTTCCACATTGGGAAAGGTGGAAGGGAGATTTGGAAAACCTGAGAGACGTTAAAATAGCAAGATGCTATCAGCCGGAAGGTTTTGGTACTCCGACCAACATTCAGCTGCATCACTTTTCAGACGCCTCACTTTCAGGTTATGGCCAGTGTTCATACTTGCGTCTTGAAAATGAAGGCAAAGTTCACTGCTCCCTCATAATGGCAAAAGCAAGAGTCGCCCCACTGAAGGCAACAACGGTTCCAAGACTAGAACTTCAGGCAGCTGTGCTTTCAGCCAATGCAGCTAAATTTCTCAGCACAGAACTGGACCACAAGAACGTCACACATCATTTTTGGATTGACTCCAAGGTTGTCCTCGGCTACATCAAGAATGAAACTGCACGATACCACATGTACGTAGCCAACAGGGTGGAGCAGATTCGTCAAGCTTCACAGCCCCATCAGTGGCACTATGTGTCAACTTCTGAAAATCCAGCGGATCATGCATCTCGTGGACTCAGTGTGAAGGAGATCTCGGTGTCAAACTGGTTCACAGGCCCAGCCTTCCTCTGGAAATGGGAAATCATCCCTGATGACACGTACACAGAGATATCACTTCAAGATGCAGAAGTGAAGTCTGCAACAGTCTTCAGCGTTCAGCAGTCAGGCTTTACCAGCTTTGAGGATAGAGTCATCAGATTCTCCAGCTTTAAGACTACAATTACAGCAGTCGCCGCAATAGTCAAGTGTTGTCGGCGAAAACAGATCATCTCAGATGTGGAAGCCAAACAGATTGCAGAGAGAAATCTGATAAGAGCTATTCAGAGAGAAGCTTTTGGAGATGTTCCAGATATCAGATCAAACTCCAACCCTTTGAAAGATCTAGACCCGTTCGTAGATGACCAGGGCTTGTTACGGGTGGGAGGACGACTCCGGAAGACTGAGATGCATAGCATGAGGCACCCACTGATACTTCCTAAGAGTCACCTTTCATACCTCATCGCATTGGACCACCATCAGAAGACAGCTCATCAGGGCAGAAACCTGACCATGAATGCGATTCGAGCAGCAGGTTATTGGATTGTTGGTTGTCGAAGAGTCGTCTCTTCACTGATCAAAAGGTGCGTGACCTGCGCCAAACATCGTGGAACTTCCGATGGCCAGAAAAAGGCGGACTTGCCCATTGAAAGAGTCAACCCCTCTCCACCCTTCACGTATTGCGGAGTCGACTGCTTTGGACCCTTTGTGGTGAGGGAAGGTCGTCAGGAAGTCAAGAGATATGGACTCATTGTCACTTGTTTGGCTATGAGAGCCATCCACATCGAGGTTTTGGACGATCTGACCACAGATTCTTTCATCAATGGGCTGAGATGCCTAATCGCACTTAGAGGAAAGGTCAGGATGTTCAGATGCGACCGAGGCACGAACTTCGTCGGTGCTAAGAATGAGCTTGAAAAGGAGCTCTCCACAGTAGACTTCACAGTTGTCACAAGAAAGCTGCTGGACATAGATTGTGAATTTCAGTTCAATCCTCCGTCAGCCAGCCATATGGGAGGAGCATGGGAACGTCAAATTCGCACTGTGCGAAGTGTACTACAAGGCGTTCTGAAACAGGAATCAAAAGGTCGGTTGGACACCTCTTGTCTGAGAACTCTCATGTATGAGGCGATGGCAAGTGTAAACAGTAGACCTTTGACCTCTGAAAATCTTGAAAGAGCTGATGGTCCTGCTCCATTGACGCCTAATCACATTTTGACTATGAAGTCGGGCATCATCATGCCGCCACCACCTGGAAGCTTCGAGAAGGAAGACCTCTACCTGAAGAAGAGATGGAGAAGAGTTCAGTTCTTGGTTGATCTATTCTGGACTAGGTGGAAGAAAGAGTACCTACACATTTTGCAAAGGAGAAGTACATGGCACAAACCCCAGCGTAATCTGCGTGAAGGCGACGTCGTCTTGGTGCAGGATGAGGCAGCGTGCCGATCAGACTGGAAGATGGGCAAGGTCACGGAAACATTTTTGAGTGATGATGGCCTTGTCAGGAGAGTCAAATTGCTTGTGGCAACAGAAGAGCTAGACGCTAAAGGCAAACCCCTCCATCAAAGAACATACTTAGAGAGACCAGTCCACAAGTTGGTTGTCATTGTTCGACAGGAAGATGTAACTGCCTAGAATAGTCTGTGGAGAGCTCTTTTTCCCATGTACATGATGTAGGATTGCTACCTAAATAGTTCAATTATTTTATTGTTTAAAATCATTTTTGGATGATTTGGGTGGGAGTGTTGCTGCCGCAGTCAAACACAATTATTCGTGTCAAGCGCCTGTGCCTCCTTGCCGGAAATGGCCCCATTACTAGGAAAAATAGTTCCATGATAGTTCGTAGTTTATAACGTAACTAGTAATTCTTTTATTGGTATTTTTAGTTTCCTTTTAGTTTATTCAGCATGTTGAATACTTTGTAAAGCTTTTCGTTATAACCCTTGTTAATAATTTGGTGAAAATAGATTAGTGCGCATTCCCGCTCGAACTATATTGCATGAATGAAGTTCTTTGTGTGAAGAGGAAGGCGTTGAATGTTCAAGAAAGGCACAGAATTTGTTCGCTTGCTGTTACCACCTCAATGAGCCAACGAGGTACTGTACATTAAATGATTTCATGAAGGTTTTATTGTGGGGCATAGTACTTTGGGAGTTTTATTTATTTGTCAACATTAGAAGATTTGTGATTCAGTGTAAAATGAGTTTATGCATGTTAGACCGGTCGTGACTATAAATGTGATTATAATTTGAACTCCAGTAGTGAATTCTCTAACAAGAATTTAACTTTTCAGCTTGTGTAAAACCTAAAGGTAATTTTATTGTTGGACAAAACCATTGTTTTTGTGTAAGTTTATTATTGAAATGTCTTGAATTTGAAAATGACATTGTTTTTACACTACAGTAATGTCTAATGACATTTATGATGTTTTTTTTATTTGACGAACATGGGTTTTTAGTGATAGTTTGTTTTTCTTTTCTTTTTTCAGTTTTACGAGTTATTTCAATAAATTCTACGATGAAATTACAACTCCGTTTATGCGTTTGGAGAGAGTGGCAGCAATAATATATATATATATATATATATATATATATATATATATATATATATATATATATATATATATATATATATATATATATATATATATATATATATATATATATATATATATATATATATATATATATTGTTTTCTTGTCCAAAGGCATAGGTCTGTTTCCCTCCATTGCCTTGTACTGAGAACGGACAGTTTATTGCTGTCTTAGTTTTAGATAATCTGAAAAACATTAAAACCCATTTAAAGCAAATAATACTATGTATGGTCGCGATTTATGCAACTAAAACTTTAGTAAGAGTTCAGCTGTATTTGTAGTTAGCCCTCTAGATTAAGATCTACAGATCTTTTTCTGTAAGATGGGTGCACTAAATAAGGGTTCGGTACAAAGCGCACCTAGAACCTATAAACAACTAAAAGAAAATAAAATGTTGGGTCGGGATTGTTTCAGACACTCTGCCACGAAAAAGACTTACACAAAACTGCCGTAACTATACTTTTTTCGTATACTGGTAATGTTCATGTCCGTATCCATAATGCAGTTTTCAGGCTGGAATGCGAAAGAATGATCCTACCCTTGAGTTAGCTAGGGAGAATGACTGTCTTATGCTGGCTGATTATGACCAACCTGATTGGGGATTGCACTTAAGTACAAAAGAGATGCATCGTACCTTAATAACTGGTGCAGGAAGCAAACGATGAGACATATAATTAAACCATTTTAGTGCAAGTGTTTCCACTTGAGTTTAAAAAAATACATGCTACCCTAATAACTGGTGTAGGAAACGAAAGATGATACATAGAATAAGACCGCATTTTAGTGCAAGATAATCCACGTGCTACACTCAAGTAGAATGAATAAGCACATAAATTAAATTCCGCAACGAGGTTATATAGTTTTATATGCTTAGCAGTGTCAGATGGCATTCAGAAAAACACAATCTTGGCATCATTTTTTTCAATAATTTAAACCGTCGTGTGCACAAATTAATAGCCTGGAAAACACACACACACATCCGCACGCACGCACTTATACTCGTAAGCATACACACACTAATTATGAAATCATTAGGGAATCCATTTCCATATTTCAGTGCATGAAAATTGAAATGAATTCTTATGGAGCACAAAAAGAAGTTGTGTGTACAAAATTAATAGCCTGGAAAACACACACACACACACACACACACACACACAAATTCTGGTGTGTCAAAAAAACTTATGTAGATTCTCAAGTGTATGTCACAAGAACGCGGTCTAAACATAATCACATACACACACATACACACACTACGCACACACACACACACCCGCCCTCACACCCACACCACGCACACACACACACACACATACACACCAGGGCCGGACCTGGGAAAAGTCGAAGCGGGGGGGAGGGGGTTACAGATTCAGCGAAGGCGCCAAGCGCCGAGCCTTCTAGGGAGGTCCGGGGGAATGCTCCCCCGGGAAATTTTTTTTTTCAAGGATGCAAAATGGTGCAATCTGGTTCAATCTGAACCTGGAAAAAGCCATTTGTGATGGTCTGGGACTTTGAGCTTTTTTAACAATTGAATTGACAAATCCTGGGGTACAAAAATTATCCTCTGCCCCTCCCTTAAAACAACAACAACAACAACAACACACATACACACACACACAAACATTTATTTGTCAGGAGAGATGTTTTGTATACTATTATTATTCACTACTTTTTGTCGATCGTTAACAGTATAAAGCTTTACCTTGTAGTTTATGAACATCACCGCCATGCTTTCACTTTCAGTCTTGCGGCACTAGGTTCCTCGGCATTAGTACCATTTGTGAATTGTATCTTCTGGCAAAACAATTCACTGCCTCTTTGAAGTCAATATCAACATCCCTGTGCACTTTCAGTAAAGCAAGTCCATTGAGCCTCTGTTGCCCCATTGTAGAGCGCAGGTAGTTTTTCAGGTTGCGCAATTGACTGTTTGAACGCTCACACTCGGCAGTAATGACAGGCAGGGCGCAAAGGTTCTTTAGCATGATGAACAGGTTGGGATAAAAATCCCTGTCACAATGTTTCAGTGCTTCTGATGCCGTGGGTGGGATGATAGCTGTCGCGTTCTCAGCAGCACTTTGCCATTTGCAAGCCCACCGTTGCACGTTGGTATTGTGCATAAAAGATAGCGTTGTCTGGTAGGTCAGACTCCCACAACATTGCCAGTGTCTTCACCCCTTCTGGAACCTGCATGAAACCATCCTGGTTGTCTGTTAAAGTGCTTGGCTCCAGACAGAGACCATCAACTGCTAGGTCAGCATTTTTTAACCTCGAGTCCAATTAGGTTGACAGGTGTTCCAAGAAAGGAATGGCAATGCTAATCTTGAAATATTCTTCTGGAGTGGCCGCAGGTTGGTTGTCACGGAGAGTCTGTCGGGATGCTTGTCGAGGAACAATAACATCAGTTGTCAAAGCATTTGCCATAAAAAGTCGTTTTGGGGGGGGGGGGGGATTAGGGCAGTATCAAGGTAAAGGTGCTGGAAGAGGTTTGCGGCCAGAACAGGAAAATATGGCTGCATTTACTAATTTAGGCTTAGGGGTTGGGTTACTTGGTCGTTTTAACGGGAAAAAGCTTTGGACATTTCAACGGATCCCTTGAAATGGATTTCCGTTGAATTGTCTATAAATAACTCTTTGTACTTTTGTCCAAAAGTGACTAAAAACTGCAATGTTTTAAAAACAATTTTAAAAAATTGAAACTCTTTGCATTAAAAAAAATTCAATTTTTTTTAAAAAGTTTGGAGGGGGGGTCCGAAACCCAGGTACCCCCCCCCTGGATCCGGCCCTGCACACACACACACACACACACAAACAAACAAAAACATCATTCTTTTCAAGTTTACTCTCGATGCCATTCATGAAGTTATTGTCTTCATCTTCACACATTATAATAAAGGACAGTAAACAATAATCTAGCGTATTTGGGGGGATTCTTCATTATTATCATAATAAACACACACACACACACACACACACACACACACACACAGTGCAGTGCAGTGTAGTTCTCCGAAGTGTACTCTCGATCTCATTCATGAAGTCATCGTCTTCAGACCTTAGACCTTAAACGCCAAACTCGGCGTGGTGAAGCAAGCTGCAGATATGAGACATGAAACAGTCCTAAAGCTTCATGGGGTCATAAAGGACCCGAGTTATGACACCGTAAATTTCCCAAGGCCTTGCTCCCGGAAAGCATGCAGCTCGCCGCTCCAGTGTTAATAAAAATCAAGGCTTCGCCCTTCCCACGACTGCGATTAATAATAATTGAGTTTGGGATTTTAATAGATTTATTCTCTTCAGAGCAATGCTTTGACTGTGTGAGTCTCTCTCTCTTTCTTTCTTTCTCTTTCTGTCTCTCTTTCCTTCACACACACACACACACTCACACACACACACACACACACACACACACAAAACGACTATGACTGTGTTTTATGTATTTGACAAAGGATCGGGATTTAAAGATTGACACTGTTAAAAATGTATGTTTTCAGTCCAGATAAAAAAAAGAAAGATGATTCGACAGAGCTCAGTGTTAAAAGAAGATGAATCCAAACTGTATGGGCTGAAAAGCAGAATGATCTTTCGCCAAATTTTTTTTGTTTGTTTTCATACGGGGAATACGAAGATAGCGACTGTCAGAAGATGAACGGAGAGATCTTGATGGTGTATAGAAGTGGACTAACTCGGAGAGATACAATTGACCAGATATAGTAACAGCTTTGAAGCAAAGGCTTGCAATTTTATACTGTATTATGTTCTCTACGGGAAGCCAATGCAATGATTTCAAATGAGAAGTGACGTGGTCTGATTTTGGAACACGAAAAATAAGGCGAGCAGCATAATTTTGTATCTTTTGTCACTTGTGCAACAGATACTGAGGGCAACCATAGAAAAGGGCGTTACAACAGTCAAGCCTATACATGATGAAGGCAGAGACAAGAGTCTGAGTACAACCAAAGAGCTTATTATAATTAAGCTCTTTGGTAGCACTAACAGAAAGGATGTGACTGGTGGAGCTTATGCGGCGCAATTCAAAGTTCACATTGCGGAGGAGGTTGAGAATGTGAGGATGCATAGTATTACTAAGCAGAAATTACAGCAAGGAAGGAAACCCCAAAAGAGTTTGACATTTTTATTGACTGGTGAGATGAATACAAATTCTTACGAGATGCAAAACGCTTCACTATCATCATCATCATCATCATCATCATCATCATCATCATCATCATCATCATCATCATCATCATCATCATCATCATCTCATCATCGTCGTCGTCATCACCATCGTCGTCGTTATAATCTTATTTTTATCATCAAACAAAGACCCTACGTATGAATCAAGAAAATAGAGTCAGCTGTACTCTACGTATGGCATCAATATAACATCCACCAGCCTGGAAATGGAACTATCGGCGAAAGTTCAAGCATTAAAATGAACATCATGACTCTGTACAGGACCCTAGAGTTTCTACATCGCATGATCGGCTTTACTGTTTATCACAACATTTGAAATATTCCGTACATTGATGTCAAATCAGTTGCTGTTGTTCTGTACCGTAGATCTAACTCGATGAAGAAGACGTTACTAAAACAACCAGCCAACCAACCAACCACGATCTGACCCGCAGGACGTCACAGCAATAAAATATTACAGTCACTGCCATTTAACCGCAACCCCATTAGTTCACTCACACATAAAGAGGAAGAAGAAGAAGAAGAAGAAGGAGGAGGAGGAGGACGACATCAACAACAACAACGAGTAGATGATGCTGCTGCTGCTGCTGCCGATGCTGCTGCTGATGGTGATGATGACGATAAGAGGTAGGGGCAGTAGAAGTAGGACGATCCAGACAAGCTACACCAAATTAAGGGGGTGAGAATGTTAGAACTGAGGGGCGAATGTTTCAAGACAACTTAGTCAGTTTTCGTTTTACTCTAAATATGGAAACAATGTCAACTGTGTTCTGTTCTTGACATCTGGCAAATTCTACTTGGTCATATTCGTTTTGTTCTGTGGTCCTGATTTGGCTCGGAAGAGTCCGCTGGACCTAAAGCAATAATCATGTAATTTAATATTCGTTTTGTTTATTATAGTGGCTGCATCCAATACCATTATTGAAGGGAGGGAGTAAGCCGGAGGACCCGGAAACCCCTGCGGGGATCGAACCCGCAACCTTCGGCTATAGTAAACCAGCGCCCTAACCAACTGCGCTAGCAAGCCTTTTTTTATTTATTTTTTTTAATTTTTAATCTGAGCTGATCCAGTTACTGAAAACACCAACCCCAAAGAGTGATGTATTGGATTTTAAAAAAATTCGGGAACCCAATGAATTCTATACATAAATTATCATAATTATAATAAGCATCTGGCAGTAAAATACAGGTAGATTAAAGAAGCTATTACTGTATCAGCAACACACAAGCAAACAAAATCCGACAACAATAGTATGTCATGCTCCTGTGCAATAATTTGCAGCAATGCCAGAACGGTCAGAGATTCTTCAGAAATACCTAGCAGGTCTACTTCAATAAAAAGAGATGGGTAACCATTCCATAAAGCTTCATAATAACAAAGCCCTTTATCCTATCCTCAGCGACATAAGTGCATGAATGAGTGAGTGAGTTCCTTGGTCTGGGACCTTATAACTTTGAGTATCTGAACCTGTTTAAGATAGATCTCTACTTTTTAGACTCTAGCCTTATATCCTCAGTACAGTGAATACTGTCTGTGACTGGGATCCTAGTAGGATCCTAATAGGACAATAAAGACGTCCCATAAAGCTAGAGTCACGGCGAGGGTTGGCGCCGCTTTGCTCCTAAAACCTCTTCACCAATGATAGTTTCGGCAAGCCCGGAACAGCTTCATATAACTTGATGATAGAGCGAGAGCTAGCCGAACCCTAAAACGTCTTCAAAACTGATATGATCCCCCGGCGTCGCGTGCCTGACCTTTAAAACCATTTCTGCTAATCAGAGACATTCTAGTTCAGTGAAATTTATGTAGGTAGGGTACCAGCTTGCCCAAGACACACCACACCGTATGATGAAGAGAACCAACGATCATCTGTGGTGCCCCAACGACTTTCGAATTATGGGATATGATAGGATAGGATAGGACCAACAGTCTCCGCCGTTAGGTAAGCTCACAATGCACCAAATGTAAATGGATATACTTCAGCTCTGAACGAAAGCTTTACATTACACTAGAAATTCAAAATGCTTCCTGAAGTATGTGCACTATATAGTACAATTGCATGTGACTTTAAAAGTAACACTCTAGTGTGCCTGTAACGTAAAATAATCAATACTTCCCCCGGACTCTGATACTCAGTGTGGGCCTGACCTTAAAGGCTTAAACGTTTTCTGGGTCAACAGCACGGGCTTAAGTGAGCCTTACGAGCACTCGTCTCTGGTCTCATACATAACACTCGTATTATGATATCTAAAGACTTTTGCTCTAAGTTCACAAACAGTGACACTGGCACTTCATTGGGTCATATGGGCCTAGGACTAGAAAAAAAAGGATTGTCCACATATTGTGCGTGTACTAGCTCAAAGAGCTGCTCACAGTCCTAGTCCACTACATCCACAAAATAACATGTGGAATCCAGGAACGAACCCATGTTGAACAAGACATGTTTACATAAGGTTTGCGCCACGAGCCCCTGGAGCATCCGTGCTGTCAGTCCTGTGGGTTAGAAGGATTTTGGACAAACACAAAAGTACTGATTGGGAATTTAGTTATATGAATATATACCAAACACAATAGTCATTGTACGAATACGTGTTTCTTCGAGACCAAGATGATAATTATTGTATTTATCTCCTTTTACTAGGCTAAAAGTTACTGTTAAAGTTTTAGAATGAATGATATTACCTGATATAACAAGCTTTCGTTTGAAAAGAAAACAAAATGTTAGAAAGGTGGGGAAATTAGTAGTCTTAGGTAACGCGACGTACGGCTCGCTGTTTAGTGCGTCTTAGTCTTAGAAAATAAAACAACCCCGTTTAATTGTTCAGTCATTTGCAGAAGAGCATAGCAAACTTTTGATTCATAAATAGGTTAAAAGCAGTTCATGTATTCTTACGACTTCCATATTAGAAATATTGCAATCTGTGATTGGTCAAATAGCGTGTAATAATTATCAGTTTTAGTCACACGCTACTTGGCCAAGGAGAAATTAAGACAAATGTGGAAGTCGATACATAAATAATGTTCATGCCTTGGCTTGTTAACCATTTGCATACAATGCAAATTCTAAAACACGCCTATCCTATCCTATCCTGTCCCATAACCCGAAGGTCGTAGGGGCACCACAGATGATCGCTTAACCAGCATACTCCATCTTTCTCTGTCCTCAGCAGCCCTCATGGCTTCGCTCAGTGTCAAACCAGTCCATTCTCGAATGTTGTCCTCCCACCTCTTTTTCGGTCTCCCCCTTCTTCTACCTCCTTGCACTGTGCCTTGCAGAATGGTCTTTGCAAGGCCTGATGATCTGGTGACGTGGCCATACCATCGGAGTTTCCGTTTCTTCACCACTGTGAGCAGGTCATCGTGTTGTCCAATGGCTTGTGTGATGGTCTGTCGGACTTCAACGTTGGTGATGTGTTGGGTATAGGAAATGCACAGAAGTCTTCTGTAGCACCTCATCTCCATGCTTTGTATTCTTCGTTGGAGATCTGCTGTGAGGGTCCATGCTTCGCAAGCATATAGGAAGATGGAGATGACCAGAGATCGCAGCAGTCTTACTTTGGAATGTAGACTGATGGTTCTGTCTTTCCAAATGGGCTTCAACCTAGGACGATAGGACACCTATGTCAAGAACAGAACACAGTTGACATTGTTTCCATATTTAGAGTAAAACGAAAACTGACTAAGTTGTCTTGAAACATTCGCCCCTCAGTTCTAACATTCTCACCCCCTTAATTTGGTGTAGCTTGTCTGGATCGTCCTAAAAACCTTATATAGGGCCTTTTTAGAAAAGATTCAACAGATTCAAAAAAACAATAACCCAAATTTATTTTACTAAAACGATGGATTTTTTTTATAGGCAAGCAATGGTGGGATTGGGTAAGAAGCACGTACATACATGTATTGCAGGTCTACGGTATCTTTTGGAGAACATGATATGTAAATGGTCGAAGGGAGGCAAGGAAAATACACAAGAGGTTAGTTACTATTGGGAAAGAAAGCCTTTCATAGCAAGCAAGCATGCTGCCGCAGGGAGGACAACGTAAGTTATTAAAGACGGGAGAGGAGTGGGGGGGAAGGGGAATGGGTGGTGGTTCACTCGGTGGGAGGAAGGGAGTTAAGTCGGGTGTCTGTGAGTAACTAACGATGCTTTGACTGGCTTGACTGTTTGGCTGATTAGTGGCTGACTAGTTGATCCACTAATCTTGACTTATGACATGTTTATTTGACAAGGATTTTGCCTGCCACCATCCCATATTGCGGTGTTTGAGGGATATAGTCGCGACAACGAAAACGAAAACTAACTCAGTATGGATATCTCAGCGCAAAACACACACACACACACACACACACACGCACACACACAAGTTCACATCCACACACACACACAAACCAACGATATAATGGAGTTTGTAATTATAGTGCAAGAGTGAGTAATGTAACAAATTATTGAGTCATATTGAGTAATGTAACAAATCTTAACCAGAAAGTTAATAAAACACGAAGACAAATTTAAAGAAAAAACTTGAAGAAAAACAAACGAGCAAACAATAAAAATCAACATGAATCCTGTTTAAAGTCACAGTTCTAATTTGCAACCCAAACTTCTCTCTCTCCCTCCCCCCCCCCCTCTCTCTCTCTCTCCCTCTCTCTCTTTTTTTTTTGCTTTCTATCTCTCTTCTCTCTCCCTCCCTCCCTCCCTCCCTCCCTCCCTCCCTCTCTCTCTCTCTCTCTCTCTTTTAAAAAACGCAACTCAAACACCTTGATACCAGACAATCATTGTGGTCTTACCTAGCAACTATAATCCATTAGATTAATGATGTAACAATTATTGTCTAAGTGTCCGTCATCATTTGATTTCTTTCAGAGCACCCAACCCCCCCCCCCTCCCTCCCCACGCCCAATCCTTATTAAACCTCTTTCATCAACCCAGTCCTAGCCTTTACCTCCACTTTTTCATCATTCTCCCCCTTCCCCCATTCTCCCACAACAACTCTCCAACCCGTGGACAGGAAATCTAGTCCGTCGTCTTTACAACACCCTTTTTATCAACCACTGCTCCTCATCGAGGGTGGCGCAGTAGCCTAGAGGTTTGGGCACACGCTAGAATTGTTTCGTCTAAGCAACATCTCTCCCATGGAGACGCGGTGACCGAGTGGTTAGAGCGTTGGCTTGCGAATCTGAAGGTCCGAGTTCGAGCCCGGGCCGGGGCATTGTGTAGTGTCCTTGGGAAAGACACTTTACTCCCATTTTCCCACTCCTTCGGATGAGAGTATAAACCGAGGTCTAGTCTGTGTCGCATGCATTCCATCACAACGGACTTTAAAGATCCTGACGCTCATGTCCTAGACGGGTGAGTGCCGGTGACAAGAACACACCCAGCATGTACCTTGGGTAAAGCGCTTCACTTGGGGCGGCTGTACTTTCGAAAAATGAAAGTGCCCGAATTTCACCTCGGTGATAATAAAGTTGTTAAAATTATAAAATAAATAAATAAAAAAAACATCGAGCGGGGTCAGTCCTTGGATGGGTGATCACACTTGGTGGAAGGCAACCACCCAACGACTCAAAGAATTAAACAAGCGCACGCAACACTCTAGTCCACTCAGCTGTGAACGAGATGCTTTATGGCTCAGTTTAGAACCGGGTAAGTAAGGCAGCGGTGCGAGAAAAAGAAGATTGGCACCACCCTCGATAAGCTGGCCCAGAGAAAAGTGAGGTCTCAAATGCCTCTCCCCCAAACGAACGAAAGGTTACGGGAACACCTTTACCATTATTACCTTACTCCTCATCTCCACTCTGGCCATCTCTACCATAACTCTCCCACCCACCGAAAAAGGAAATGTGGCCCAACCAAAAACAAATTTTAAGGGCGACGTGAATGACATAAAAAACAATGGCATTGACATTTTCATTCACTGTGGCCCCGATAAAACCCTATCACATAGGATCTGATTGTAATCAAGAGTGGCCCTTGAAAATCTATCCTACCCTCC
>CM072512.1:59739519-59799519 GCA_036898135.1 Oncomelania hupensis | reverse complement strand
AAAATGTGAGCGCGCACGTATATTGGTTACAGATCGTCAGGCTTTGAGTCTGATTTAGGAAGAAATCACGTATAGCGTCCATTATTATTATTATTATTATTATTATTATTATTATTATTATTATTATTATCATCATCATCATCATTATTAGATGCATAAACAGATGAACCGGTTTATATTTTCTATAATGATTCGCCTTTCAGACTGGCTGTATTGTTAATAACAAAAACTTATTTTCTATTTAAAGCAACTGTTTCGGCACAACGAACATTTCTTTCTCCTTCACCAGCATGCACAGCCAGAACTAAAGTTCGAACCTGCAACAAGACTACATACACAGCGTCACCCTTCGCACCATTGGCGCCATGTTGTCTCGTCCTCTCATATTTTCTCAGCATACTGAAAGTTCACCGCACCAAAGACCAAGTGCAATACTATAACGTAGATTGATCATATGTAAATAATAAAGCAGTTATTAGGTCATACACCAACACAGTTTGATCATAAACAAATAATAGCGTCGTTATTAAATCCTATAAAACACTCACGTTCCACCACTGACAATTGTGATCCTCGTTGCGAAGGTTCACACGATGGCACATCCGATTCGTGTTTCTCTCTTAGCTGCAGGTGTAATAATGTACAGTCATGTACATTGGCCTGATTGGCATTTCCTCTCTAGTTAAAAACCCAAATGTATTGCTTGTACACTGTTATCAGAGATCGTGACGGCGTTGGTGGATGGGATGGTATAAAGTAAGTGATTAATGATTATTATGATATATCTCATTTCTTTTCCTTTTTTGACACTGCATGCATACAATGAATCAATGTGAACTGCGTGTCAATTTTGTTAAGAGCGTTGGGTTATTAGGGGTGTAGGCACGCTCTCTATGACATCTGCAATTCGTGTTGCCTAAACACACACACATAGGCCTACACACACACACACACACACACACACACACACACACACACACACACACACACACACATACAAACACAGAGTTGTAATTTTAAGGGTTCTGTTATAACGTACGAATTGGGGGAAATTGAATGAAAAGCTAAACGGTTGTTCATTACGAGAAAATTATTTTACATTCTACTTACTTCGGTTACATCCAATTAAAGTCTAATGAAATAGGGCGAGATGATGTGAGTTAGGAACCATGATAATTATAATACGTATCCTGCAACTCTAGATTATAGTTATATATAATTTTAATATATCAATATATAAATTATTTTGAACAATTTCCTTCCAGTTCTACATTGCTTCTAACACCCTTCTTCATTGTAGAGCCCCAAGCTAGCACACCATTAACAGAGTGTTCCCTGCACGCCTGGCCCCCAAGTTCATAAAGTAATCCTTTATTGTGTGAGAAATAAATAACGGCCTTCTTGATTTATTAATTCCGTCGACCTTCCCCATAGATACTTAACAGTTTGAAGTGCTTCTCCCACCCATCCCCATGCACACTGAAGATGAACACAAATGTTCATTGTTACCTTCTTTACTAGTCATGTATGCAGGAGCTCTTAACATAGCTGGCTTCAATGTAGTTTGTAAAACAGGTATTTGTAATACTGGCCCGGCCCGGGTTGCTACACGTAGAGCAGGCTTCCGCCAAGTGTGCCTTTTGGGCGGTGTTCACTCTTGACCGCTCTTTCTGCTCACCGCCTTGAGCAAGCTATTGTAGCTTGTATTAACGGTTTATAAGGTCCACATCATTGTCTTTCTGTCTTTACTGTTTCACACAAGTGGTCTGGAAATGTCTATAATAATAATAATAATAATAATAATAATAATAATAATAATAATAATAATAATAATACAGGATGCTCCAGTCGAATTCAAAGCGCAGCGATCTGAAGAGATCGCTATTACAGAAGGCCGAAGATAAATCAATTTTTTATTTTTGAAATTTAGATTGACCGCATCTCAAAAGTAAGGGTTGCATATCGCCATAAAACCTTAGTAATATTTGTCACGTGCTTTTGATGAGAGACACACTTTAGGTTTCAGTTATCGAAATGTACGGTCGTATTTGACATTATACAACTAAACTGTTCGTTTTTCTTGGGTCCATTGCTTTTTAAAAAAAATCCTAAATTGACCATACTTGACAAGCCATAAATGATATGCTTAATCAGTAGTTGTAGTCTAGTAAACGATATGGTTCTTTTCATTTTTTTGTAAGTCCGGTTCAGAATGCAAAGCAGGGGGTCCAGAAAACCACACAAAAGCCACAGAGCAACAACAAACAACCGTTAAAAAGCCGCGCAAACATGTTTGGAGACTGTGCAAACATTGCGGGTCGCCGGATCGCCCGGATGCAATGGAGCTGCGCGTGCCCAATCCCCAGCAACATGGGATGACGAAAAGAAGCCGTGCTGACACCGAGTATATCGCAGCACTTCTGAGTTTCCCTAATGCAATATAATTTATTACAACAGGTTAATGCAAAGCTGTAAATAAATGGTGAACCGTGATGTTCGTGTTACTCAAAGCACCCATACTCAGTACGGGACACCCCACGGCTGTGGACAGTGTGCCGAAATGGCGCATTTCAAAATGAGTTTACCTTTAACACAGAAGATTCAGCCCCGAAGCCAATACTTTAATGTATTCAATTCCTTTATTAATTACAGGCAATTTACCTAATTACATGTATTTTGTTATCTAACAGTTCCGTTGCTTAATTCTGACTAAATGAAATTTGAAATAAAAACAATTCTTTGGCATTAGTATACCATAATTACAGAATACGCTACAGCATAACAAAATTAATACACGGTATAACAGCAGGTGAAGATATCCAATAATGGCAGAAGTAACGTAGTAATTTAATAATTTACGGTCTCATTACGGTAAAATTGTCGCAAACGTCAGAAAACAAACGACGGATCTGTTATCAGGAAGACCAGTTTGTTCTAAAAAGTTGTTTTTGTCCAAGTAATTAAGGCGGACTTCTGGAGTTCAACCAAAGGAGGGAATTCTTTTAGTACGTTTCTACGACAAAGTCCAAGAGCGATTGTATTGTATTATATTTCCGCTCAGTATAATAAGGTTTAGAGTAACGCTCAATTTCCAGAACTAATATCATCAATCATTCCCAAAACTTGCTTGGGAAGAGGAAGAAGAAGATGATGGTGATGATGATGATGATGATGATGATGATGATGATGATGATGATGATGATGATGATGATGGTGATGAATAACGAAGAAGAGGAGAAGCAGATGATGATGATGATGATGATGATGATGATGATGATGATGATGATGATGATGATGATGATGATGATGATGAAGACGACGACGACGACGATGATGATGATGATTATGAGGTGAGAGGAGGAGGAGGAGGATGAAAGATCTAGAGAATTCATATGGAGTATTATCATGCAATTAGATACAAGTCTTACGTTGAACTAGCCATACTATTTCTGATGTCTCAAAAACTAATAAAATTGCTCAATCGGAATAGTTGCCTTTGAAAAACAACAACATAAGGCCTACTAGTTAACATAGGGACTGCTAGTTAACATAGGGACTGCTAGTTAACATAGGGATTGCTAGTTAAGGTTATTGACAATGACCATGTGAAAAGCGTTGGGATGCACATGTTACCTAAGAACACCAGTGCACAGGGTGCAACGCAATGTAATGTGGATGACACATTTCATACATCTACACTGCAATACTGCGTGTTTTTTTTTTTTTTTTTTTTTTTTTTTTTGCTTTTATCGGAAGATTGGAACACCTTTTGTTTAGAGAAGGGTTAGAAAGATGTGGATTTGTCCGTTGGTTGGTCGCTTGGTATGACGTCAACTACCCCGGGGTGAGGGATTCAGAAAGATGTAGATTTGTCCGTTGGTAGGTAGCTCGCTTGGTATGACGTCAACTTTCACGCCGTGAAAATGACGTATTGTTTGATAGAGGTTTGCGTAGTCACGAATCAAGATGGCGAGGTATTAAAACATGTTCCATCTTTACTGGTGCTTTAATTACTCAGTCGTTTTGAAACATATATGTAACAAATCAGGTTTTGGCTGGTTAATCCTGGTTAGAAAAGAAGGTTGAAAAATGTTTGAATATTTAACATACTTACAGATTATATTTGCACATAATAAAGCCTATGTATCGTATATTTCATTTCCAATGAATGTATTTGAATATCCTGCCATCTTCTCTAAAATGAACAGAAGCATGATGAGAGAGAGAGAGAGAGAGAGAGAGAGAGAGAGAGAGAGAGAGAGAGAGAGAGAGAGAGAGAGAGAGAGAGAGAGAGAGAGAGAGAGAGTACATCTAAAACGAACAGAAGCATGATGAGAAAGGGGACTGCGAGACGTTATAACTACACACTTCGTACATACTTGACGTATGAGAAACCTTTTTTTTCGTCTCGGTGGTGCCATGTTGACGTAATGAGACGAGACTTCGCGAGAAACAGGTCAGCGCCGATGTTATGAGGCCATACAGTGTTTCCGTAGCGCATGAGGCAGCGCTGTCTGAAGAGTGTCTCTATGCTCAGAGTATGTTATGAGCTCGTCGAATGTCCTGCGACAGGCAAATTACCCCCATAATCAGTGTTTAGACAGCAGTTGGCTGCTCAGACAGCCTCCACACAGTCAAAACGACGACCTTGTCAAACATGGCAAAACGATGTGATTTCCTATCCTTGTGCCTTCATCTTTATGGCTTCTCCACTACCACGGATTACGTCCATCTTCACATCTCGTAAACATTTCCCCCTTTCCGTTGAAACAATTGTGTATCTTTGCATGCCTATCTCAGCTCTATATCAATCTTAACACTCTACGCCAATCTTCACAAGTCGCGGGTCTCATTTGTCAATGGATCCATGGGGTTCGAACTGCTCAAAAGTGCCAGGACGTCCTCATAAAAGTGGTCGACACTCTTTTAATAACTCTTTACATTGTACTACATTCCTGTCAGTTGTCTTTACGGCATGTTAAAAAAACGGTTATTTTATCATAGTGCGCATACAGGCCGAGCGGGTGGATCAACGATCCACGACGATACGTAAAGCGATGACTTGCATTAATTGTGTGATTTAAGGTTCAGTCATAACTTCGGCTATCGCCATCTGCAGTTCTTTGAGCTGGTTTACAAACTACACAGGAGCAATAAACTCGACTTTCTTTCCCTTTAAATATAAAGACTATAAACACACACACACACACACACACACACACGCGCGCGCACACGCACACACCCCCCCCACACACACACACACCAATAAAACAACAAAACAAACTAAAGACGACCTACAGCTGCATAGTTTCTGGCTACCCGCTTTAAGAACACGACTCATAACGGGATATAATACAACCACAAAATTTGCACTTTTCTAATGTCAAAGCTGAAACGACGGCTCAACTAGAGGCGCCAAAGAGGGCAAATAGACGTTTCAAAAAGGGAAGACCGAGGGATAATTTAGGACCACAAAGACATCATTGTTTTTACGCTACAACATTCCAACGTCGAATAGATCATTTTCCACTTGGTCTAAATGTATTGCGAAGGCTTTCGGCAAAGGAACAGCTTCAACTGCATATGACGAGTAGAGAAGAAACACCGTTCTCACTGCCGTTTCTTGAGAGGCCTTTCTATTCTTTGTCCTAGAAAGCTCAAGGTTGGGGCTACATTTCAAAGGGATCTAATTTGACCAAGCACACTTGACAGATCCGCTAAACATTAGCTTGCCCGAAAACAAAAACAACCCAACTCTTTCGAAAGCATAGTTATTTTGTAAGTCAATAAATTCTGTTGTTTTTTGGGCCTATTGATAGCAACCGCTATGGCACTACAAATACCATCTAGCAGATCGTATTGGTGCAACCGTTAAACTAGGGGAAATCACTCCCTGTTCGCCGTTGGTTTGAGTAACGAAAGCCCTTTTTTTAACGTTTAATGCAATAACAATGCCAATTTTAGGTTAAACCAGTTCTCGCCAAAAAATAAAAAACAACCAAAGTGTTGGGGCATGAAAGGTCCTCAATGTAGCAGAAAAGAAACTCTAACCCAGTGTTGTCAATGAAGATTTGAGTTTGGGCTCCTGCTCTGCATGTTTTATCCGTCGTTGGGGAACAAATCTTTTCTTAATATAGTTTCCAATAGGTCTTCCTAACTTTAACCTTAATCCTCTCCTCCAAGCTCAGGAAAAGCGTTATTTTCATGTTGTACTCAACCTGGATATTGAAATGCCTGAGGCGCTCCCAGAGCCTGTCTCTTTTGCACGGAGTTGAGCGCTATAAAAGTGGGCATTTGGGTTGTATTTGATTGAACTGATGGGCTGCGATGAGGGACAGATTCTGTGAATCCTTGTCACTTCACCCTGGCCGCCACGGATCATGCTTAGCATAATTGGTCACTTGGCCGGCGCCTGTCTGTCTGATATGAACGGACCACACGTTTCATTCATTTTTCGCGAGTTTCTCCGTTTTGTGTAAATCCAACGAGTGCGAAAACTTGCATGATCCGAGTCTCTCTCTCTCTCTCTCTCTCTCTCTCTCTCTCTCTCTCTCTCTCTCTCTCTCTCTCTCTCTCTCTCTCAACACATAAGAAAATAAATAAAAACTAACAGTTGTTGATGGATATAAATAACGATAATTATTTGATTTCAATTTGTAATGACTTTAATTAATGATGATCTTGTTTATTTGTAATTGTTCCATAATTTTTCAAAATTAATGTGTTGCATTTCATTTTTCATTTTTTCGTTACCCTTGAAAAATAAAATTGCTCTCTCTCTCTCTCTCTCTCTCTCTCTCTCTCTCTCTCTCTCTCTCTCTCTCTCTCTCTCTCTCTCTCTCTCTCTCTCTCTCTCTCTCTCTCTCTCTCTCTCTCTCTCTCTCTCTCTCTCTCTCTCTCTCTCACCAAATTCGTTCACTGACGTTATTTCCGAAATTCGTATAATTTCTTCACATCAGTTTTGATATTTCCTGCTACATACGATTCATTCATTTCCCACCACACAAAGTTTCTTTGCCTGTAAGCCAACAACGCGATCAACGACAATCATTTTCGGACTTTCACTCAAGAAGCCTGGGCCAACGAGGGACCAGATGACAAAAAAAATGCCTTGAATTCTTCACAAGATGTAATAAAAATGTAAAATATCTGAATAGGAAAAACTTGAACCAACAACAGTCTCTCCTCTGTGTTTTGACTGGCCTGCATTTTCATTATTTTCAGTGTCTCAAATAGGCTTATCATTTAGACGCCAGATGATCACTGTCACAATACCGAAGTTTATGATTAACTACGGCGATCTTTGGTATCCAACTCGCTCGGATGATCTGACTGTGCAAGATGTAACAAAATCATTTTAAAACATTTTGCTGACTCCAGAAGAATTTTTTTTTTGGTCAACCGTGTTATTACAGAACCCATTGCACACCAGTGTTATAGATCTAGTCATTTGCCGGAAGTTCTGAGTAACCAGAAGTGCAGCTTGCCGCCTATAGTCTAAAATCTATGGACAGTCTGAGGAAAGCAGATGCACGTGCACCCCATTCCCACCCACACACACCCTCACGCCCACCCATCCACACGCGCGCGCGTACACACACACACACACACACACACACACACACACACACAAAGAAGAACAAAAACAAGAAAAGGTTAAAAAAATAATTAAAAAGCTGAAAAATGTGCGATTACTGCATTTGACAACTCTTTGACGGCCACTGCCTGTTCAGTTCAATATTTTGACCATCCTGGAAACCGGAAATTAGCGTATTAAAAATGTTGGTGCACGCTCCCCTGCTCTGACCGTGGTCCGCCCCTGTGAAGGCAGGCTGCCAAAACAGATTTGGGGTATCCAGCAAAATCTATCTAGAACTAGAACTGTCTGTACAGTTTACTAATATTCCAAGGTCAACTTCTTGTTAACTTTTCTTGTAATTTTTTTCTTCCTTCAATCTCCTCTCTCCTCCCCTCTCTCTCCCTCATCCTACCCTCTCTTCCACTCTCTATCTTTGTCTATAAAAAAATGTTCTGCCTTCAGTTCTTTGTTCAGTTCTTCCTTTCTTTATTTCTTTCTGGCTTTCTTTTTTATTTTCTTGTTTTCTTTCTTTTGTTCTCTCATTATTTTTTTTTTCATTTTGTCTGTCTTTCTATTCATCCTTTCTTACTTCCCTTCTTTCCTTCCTTTCTGCCTTTGTTTCATTTTTCATTTTTTCGTTACCCTTGAAAAATAAAATTGCTCTCTCTCTCTCTCTCTCTCTCTCTCTCTCTCTCTCTCTCTCTCTCTCTCTCTCTCTCTCTCTCTCTCTCCCTCTCCCTCTCTCACCAAATTCGTTCACTGACGTTATTTCCGAAATTCGTATAATTTCTTCACATCAGTTTTGATATTTCCTGCTACATACGATTCATTCATTTCCCACCACACAAAGTTTCTTTGCCTGTAAGCCATGACGTCGTCCAAGGCGCCTGTCTTCATCGGGGTTATGTGCGCTATGTTAAAAGAACTTCTGTTAGTTAAAAGCAACATAACTACCTGGCGTCAGTCGGCGCCGGCGACTCGCGAGGTTTGAAGTCGGTGACTTTGCCGTTTGGACAAGGCTAGACTGTCGTTGTCCCTGGCAGGGGCAGTCAAACAAAATTAGCCTTTGCTGTTACCAACTCATAAGCTCTTTCCGCATGCTCACTGTGATTTCGTTTGAATATTGAGTGTATTGTTGCTGCTGCCGCTGCCGCTGCTGTTGTTGTTGTTGTTGTTGTTGTTCTTCTTCTTCTTCTTCTTCTTCTTCTTCTTCTTCTTCTTCTTCTTCTTCTTCTTCTTCTTCTTCTTCTTCTTCTTCTTCTTCTTCTTCTTCTTATGTGCGTTCTTCTTCTTCTTCTTCTTCTTCTTCTTCTTCTTCTTCTTCTTCTTCTTCTTCTTCTTCTTCTTCTTCTTATGTGCGTTCCTCATATAGTTTTGGACCAAATCCTGTGAAGTGGCGTTTTGGATTCCCACATTTTTGTTGTTGTTTTCTTGTTTTTCTTTTTTACGTGGATATAATGAGAGTATACATAGTGAAAAACCCACATTCCTCACCCCCCCCCCCCCCCCACACACACACACACACACACCCACACGCGCGCGCGCACAAAAGAATGTACAAGAACACGCACACAACATTTTTATAAGCGCAATGCCGTTGGTTGGCTTGTCAATAGATTTGAACAGTAGCCAAACCAAGAGGAGTCTCATAAAATCAAACTTTTTTTTTCTTTCCATGAAAAGGAGATCATTCAAATCTGGTATAACGACGCATGTCCTCTATATAAGGCGAGGTCTTGATTACTTTTACCACAGAGAAGATGGAACTGAATACAAGTAAGTTGGTTTGAACATAAATGTATTCCAAAAACCAGATAATAGCACAAGGCAAAACATCAGGGACGCACAAAAGCACAGGGCTTAAATGAGTGTTACCCAAATAAAAAATATTGTATCCAAAATATCACTGGCTGACGACAGCCAACAACAACAAAACATTGATATAAATACAAGGAGGGGGCGGGGGGGGGGGGAGCTAGAAGAAGAAATAAATTAAAATTAAAATTAAAAAAGAAACAACAGAAGATGATCTGAACAGAACAATACTGACAAACACAAACGTCTGAGAAGTTAACACGCATAGTTTAAGTATAACAAACTAAACAATTTTTCCAAGCGAGGGGGAATGAAGGAGGGGAGGGAGGCGGGGAGAAGCGGGTGCGAGAGAGTTACACTTGTGAAAAGAAACTAACAGATGTGTGTTGAAGATCAAAGTTAGAAAGCGAAATATGTGGAAAGTCGTTGAAAATAAAATATGATGCGGTCAGAAGCTGATGGAGAACGCTGGTTAAACGATCATCTGTGGTGCCCCAACGACCTTTGAGTTACGGGATAGGATAGGCGGTCAGAAGCGGTTACATGAAAGTAAAAATGTGTGATCAGTTGAAAACGTGTTGGTATTTCCTTGCAATGACAATTCTGCATTTCCAAAGAGAAGGGTATTAACTTCCCTGAGGATGGGATCAAGAAGACCAATCATTTGAATACGGGCATCGTCAAACAAGGGACACAAAAGCAGGAAGTTTTCCGACGTTTCAGCTGGGTGTCCGCAACGGCAAACCGGGTCGTCTATCAAATGGCGACGATACATATCGTACGTGTAGTTAAGGTTGCTTACACCCAGCCAAACCCTGCAGTGGATAATTTTGTGTTGTTGTCGTGCACCATGATAATAAAACGGCGGAATCGCAGAGTCATCTTTAGAGAGATGTCCTTTTCAAATAGGCTGACTGACGGATTGACTTGAATTTCTTCGGGGATCTCATTCCACATGATAGTAGAAGAGGGGAGGAAGGAGTTTTTGTAAGTTTCAATTTTGTGTGGGGGGATGGAGAGGAGGGGGGGAGGAACTTTACGCTCGAAAGGCTTTCGGCGGTGATAAGGATTAACTGACGAGACAAGCGGTGAGACGAAGTCAGAGAGGTACTTAGGACAGCGCTCATTGACCATTTTATTGAATGTACGTAGTTTTTGTCGCCTATGTCTTTCTTTCAATGGGCAGAGCTCTGATTCTCTGTTCAAAGATTCATGGCTAGTTCCATTTACTGACCCTACAATTATTCTATTCCCATCGAGGTGAAGTTTTTCAAGTGAAGTGTCGGCACAATTGTCCCATATAATATTACATCGACATAATCAAAGTAAGGTAAAACGCAGAACTTATACATTTTTATACATTAGACATGGTCTCGTGGGCTTTTCAGCACAGTTTATATTTGTATGACCGTAAGCGTGCCAATAAGAGAGTTACCTTCTTAATTATGTTATTTATGTATATATCCAACTTACAATAATTATTGTTTTGCAATGTCAGGCCTAGATGTTTATGGTGACCAGTTTCAGACAAAGTCGTGCTGTTAAATGTTAGAGTATAGTTTGGCAATGTGTCACGTTTAAAGGTTAAGAGTTCGGTTTTTTATTCGTTGAAATTTACTTTCCATTTTTTAGCCCGATTATAAATTTTTTCTAGATCTTAGAATTTCGGCTCGAATGTCAGTTGTTGTTTTTTAGGGCTAGAGATACGCTAGTGTCGTCAGCAAAGAGTTTGATGATTGATTCAATGTTTACAACAATATCATTAATGTATACAAACAATAACAAAGGTCCCAAGACAGACCCTTGAGGTATGCCTGCGGAGGTGGGTTTATAGGTTGACTTACTGCCTTTGATGATGACAGCTTGTCAACTGTTTTTAAGATAATGAAGAAAAAATTGAAGAAGTTTACTTCTTATATCTATAGCTGCTAGTTTAGCTAATAATCCCTTAGGCCATACTCTATCAAAAGCTTTAGAGATATCGAAATAGATTGGTTTGTTTTCCCGTTGAACAATTCACTTCAACAAATCTTTATTAACTTTAACAAGGCATTAATGATAATAGGCAAAGAATATAAGAATGTGTCTCACAGACAGGAACAGAAAACAAAATCAAGCATCTATATATTTCAGAGTGATGTATTTGTATTTGGTGTGTGTGAGGGTAAATGAGACAGGTGAGTGTGTATGTTGGTATAGATCGCCGCGCTTTGAGCCTGATTGATTTGGGGAAAGGCGCGTATATAGCATCCTGTATTATTATTATTATTATTATTATTATTATTATTATTATTATTATTATTATTATTATTATTATTAAAGAAAAGATCATAATTGTAAACATTAAGTGGAATGACCGAAGGTCAGTGTGACCTAAAATCATACCACACAACCGGATACTTTGCAAAGCAACCTCTAAGCCCTTTCTTGTTAACGACGGCAGCGACGATTGCTTTGACCAATGTAGAGATATTATAACTAACCATTGCCCAGATAGCTCGTCGCCATTTGGTCATTGAAGCCCAGACGTTGACCAACACACTGATCACATATATCGGACAGTGTGGGTTTCAAATGAACTCGAAAAGGATTGAGATTTTGACAGAAGGTGAAGCTAAAGGTTCGGAGGGATCATCGAGGTCAAACAGGTGAGGTGCTAGGCACAGCGGCATCTCTGTGTGTGCGTGTGTGTGTACGTGTGTGTGTGTGTGTGTACTGGAAGGTGTGTAGTAGGTCTCGAGGGTGAGCTTGTTGTAACGGTCAGACATAGTTGCGTAAAGAGAGGAAGGGGGTGAGGAAATCTAGAAAGATAGAGGGAGTGGAATGAGAGAAGTAGGTTTGCATGATGAAGGATTCAAAATGCACACAGACTATGTGAATATGATTTTTCTTGTTGTCATTGTTGTTATAACGGCCGTGAGGGAAGGGCGCAGTGAGACAAGGGCGAAGAAAGGAAGAGAGAGGGAGGAGTATGGAATGTGGGAGGGGTGGGGTGGAGAGGGAGTGAGTGCTTGAGAGAGTTTGTCAAACAGCTCTCTTTGGGGACCAAACAAACCCGCACAGCCTAATTGTTGGTTGCCAGTGCACTGCGTCCAACACATAGAACATCCGCCTCATAAAATTACAGACTAAATCAAAGAAGGCGTATTAACTCTTAACATCGTTTGAAGTTAATCTTACGAGTGACTACCTGATCACTCTTTTTTCATAGTACATTATCTATCTTAGATTACAACATTATAGACCTGTTAATGAAATCTGCATGTTTTGTTTAAAATTATGAAACCGTGAGCTTAACCAACAAAAGCACAACAAAACAACACCAACAACACACACACAAAGCCACTAAACACACAACAACAACGAAAGCACAGCACGCAAAAAAAAAAAAAAAAATTTCGCAAAACACTATTTTATCTTTTTACAACGACTTCCGAATTTTCTCTACAGGGTTAGTTGTTACGTCACACACACAAATAAACATTGCTCTAGATCATCTTCAAAACCCAAATAGAGTGAAGGTACACATCGTGAAACACCCAAACCAACCAACCATCCCCCCATCACCGTCCCCGCTCCCACCCTCACTCCCATCCCAATTTGTTTAAATGACGCCGAACTATGGCCACAAGGCATGCCGTTTCCTTGTATCCTTAAATAGCGTATGTCCACTCCCTTGCGCTACTGTTCAAGGGAATAATCCTTTATTCAACAAGAACCACTTTAATAATGGAAAATCGGGAGAAATTGTTCTTTTTAAAGCCGTGTATTGTAACCAAAATAAAAAGTGGCATTGAACATAGTTTGAAGTGTTCAACAACGGAAAGAAGTATTCTACAAAATAATAAGAATACGCTGTCGCATAATTATGGACGACGTACACCAAAAAATACATACGTATGGGTGCGCACACACACGGACGCAAGCACATTCATATACGAACACAAACAATTTCTCTCTCTCTTTCTGTCTGTCTCTCTGTCTCTCTCTCTCTCGATCAAAGAAGAAGAAGAAGAAGAAGAAGAAGAAGAAGAAGAAGAAGAAGAAGAAGAAGAAGAAGAAGAAGAAGAAGAAGAAGAAGAAGAAGAAGAAGAAGAAGAAGAAGAACAAGAAGAACAAGAACAAGAACAAGAACAAGAACAAGCACAAGAAGAAGAAGAAGAAGAAGAAGAAGAAGAAGAAGAAGAAGAAGAAGAAGAAGAAGAAGAAGAAGAAGAAGAAGAAGAAGAAGAAGAAGAAGAAGAAGAGAAGAACAAGAAGAAGAAGAAGAAGAAGAAGAAGAAGAAGAAGAAGAAGAAGAAGAAGAAGAAGAAGAAGAAGAAGAAGAACAAGAAGAAGAACAAGAAGAAGAAGAAGATGATGATGATGATGATGATGATGATGATGATGATGATGATGATGATGATGATGATGATGATGATGATGATGATGATGATGATGATGAAAGAAGAAGAAGAAAGAAACAAAGAAAGAATGAATTAATGAAAGAAGAAGAAGAAGAAGAAGAAGAAGAAGAAGAAGAAGAAGAAGAAGAAGAAGAAGAAGAAGAAGAAGAAGAAGAAGAAGAAGAAGAAGAAGAAGAAGAAGAAGAAGAAGAAGAAGAAGAAACAAACAAGCAAGCAAGCAAACAAGAAAAGCAAACAGTAAAAACAGTAAAGAGAGAGAAAGGGAGGGGGGGTTGGAGTGGGGAAAAGAGACGTTTTACACTCTGTAAGTGTGGAAGGAATCAATCGATTTAGTAATCCAGTAATTGAGACAGATGCCCAAATCGATTTGCATGAAAATTGTACATAATGTTTGAGAGAAGGAAATCAGCCGTGGAAAATGAAGAAGGGGGATGAGAACAAAGGAAGCAGAATAAAGTAATAAAAAAAAGAATGTAAGGACGAAGAAGAAGAAGAAGAAGACACCTTACAAGTACACTTCTTTCGATTGCGATTGCGATTTTTAATTAACGTCCCCGGACACATTAGCGTATAGGAGACAAACACTTCTTTCTGCGTTGAACACCATTTTAACTAGCGCCTACTACCTGTTATTGCTCCTACCCACACTTACAACACCACGTTCAGTGCATCTCCTCACTACTCAGTCTGAATAGAGCTATTGTAATACCTTGTTCTCTTTGACTCCATCACTTGTTGTTTGATAGTTTGCCAAAGAGGGGACGTGTCAAACATCGCAGCAAGCCAATTAGCAGGCTCGTTTCCACTTCGCGTCGACAGACGCTGACTTCACAGTTTGCTTGACAGCTCCCAAACCCTCTGGGACTGCACTTTAAGCTCAAACCTTCTTCGGGACTCCATTTCGGTTTGCTGTGGTACTGTTCACACACCATGTATAGCTTTCAAGATCCTGACGCTCATGCCCTAGACGGGTGAATGCCAAATTGCATAATCACGCCCAGCAAACCAAAGGACCTATAATAATTCCACCTCGGTCGTTCTACATAGCTCAGTTGTTGTGGCGTAAGGTCCATCAGCCAGACAGCAAGTTGGCGCCTTGGGTGACTATATAGACTTTGTTTTCGGCCAGAGTCTTAAATAGTGGGGCCGGGTAGCTCAGTTGGTAAGAGCGTCTTGCTAGTAACCGAAAGGTCGCTGGTTCGAATCCCGGATTGGTCAACGTGTGATCATATTATTTTCCACTTTACCAACAACTGGCCCGCTGGTGTCAGTATAAATCGGTCCAGTAGTCACCTATATGCGAAAGTGTCGTGTGACTATAATCTACAAACAACAGTCTTAAATGGGAGTGCTATATAAGAACCCTTCAAAATCTGCAAGCTCCCAGTAGCTCAGAACACTGTACTCCTCCTTTGGGATATTCTGGGTCTCTTAAGGGGAGTCTCTAATACTCACTAATGATTTGACAGTTTGACACTGCGAAGCTGCTGCTGATGGCTTTTGATGCTTAGTATGCAGAATGTGAAAATCTCCATCACCGAGTTTACCCATTTGGCCGCCTCTTGAATAGATTCACAGACCCTGCAGAACTATGCTCTTCGTAGCCTATCGTACATTGCAGTAAATACCATTCTTCTTCTTCTTGCTTTTAATTCTTTTGGCAGTTTCCAAACCAATATCTATTAGTATCACCAACCTAGACGGAAACAAGTAGGCTACGTAATGAATGAGAGAGGAAGACCAACATTCTTCATCCGGGCTCACTACTTGTCGTTTAGTTGTGATTGACTGACTGTGTCCGAAGCTGCCCTTTGATGGACTGGCGGAGATTAAGTACTAAGTCAACTGTATTATAGACGAACTCGCTATGACAACCTGCTGGCTATTGGTCTTTTCCAGGCGACAGGTCAGCAGGCAAAAGAGCAAACAGGTATTCAGATGTCCACTACCAACCACGGTAGCCCATTGTACGATGTTGGGGTTGGCGAGTCACCCGGTGAGCAAGTGATTGTGGAGGCTGGCGGTCTCCATATGATAGGTACTGGGACAACCACAGCCTAGCACAAAGCGCTCTCAAAGACCGCACGCCAGGCGACGAAGAGTACGTTCTCACCCAACTACACCCCACCGCCACCGCTCGCCCCCGCCCCGTCTCGGGCTTTAGCGCTTCCTATCCTCCTTATGTTCTCTTTTGATAGAAATTGGCCGCACGCATTATTTTTTTGATCTGTCACAATGGCTGCTCTTCTGGAACGGAGCGAGGCGGCGTTTGTGTCGGACTCGCTGATTGGGCCGCCTGCTGTTAAGGTCCCGGATTGTCGGCTGCCTTGACAGGGCGACAGTGACGTCTCACAGTCTCATCCCCGCATCACCAGATCAATGCAGCTTACTTTATTTACATGACGACCCATCTTCGGCTCTAAAGACTTTACACAAATTTAAACACTTAAAAGATGACCTCCCGGTCATATAGATCTGTATTCTTTATGGCTACTCTGACTGGTCGCTGTCTCTTCAATGTGCGTTTTCATCAGCTTGCTAATAATTTAAGTATCAGTAAAACCAAAATGAAGGTGATTGATATTTTAATGTGACTGTTCACACTGAGGTCTGGGTGCTTATTAAGGGAACTATATACATACACAAATATTAAAACCCATTAATCAGTTAAATGAATAACTAACCAACCGTCTGTGTAGGCAAGATAATACATTTAGAAAAATATTGGTGATCGAATGCAAACCAAGTACGCTAGTTTTACCACAAACAAAATGCGTATCAGGGGTCAACTAAACATACAAGCTAGTAACCATTTCCAGGATCAAAACAAAACTTAAAATGAGGTCAAATGGAATAGCAGCACTAGACCCTTATGAACCAGGCTGTTAATGGTCGTCACCATCACTAGTTCTCAGCAGTGTTGACAGGTCGTCGGTTGCTCCTCCGCAGTGGATCAGATACGTCGCCAGTAGATGATGACTGCCTGTCTTAGACTCACCGAGTCCACTACCTTTGAAGTATACCTACTCTATAGAGCAAAATACATAGTCAGCATACAGAGTGCCTAGAACTCTCCTTATCCCACTACCTTCGAATATACATTACTGATAGAATATGCTCAGTAAATCAAACACTTCACACACACAACGTTTCCGAGGCTGCTGAGTTATACGAAAGCCTTCATAGATCACTGAAACTCAGTTTAAAACTTTGCCAGGTCAAACACAGACAAAATAGCACACACGGATCTAGCTGCTTTTATGAATAAACATTATAGACACAGTAGTTCAATTTTTTAAATAAGTAAAACAGTGCACGAAGCTCATTGATCCCACTAACTCCGATTGTACACTAATTAGGCTAACAGAACAAAGATATTATGATGGCCATATGGAACTCCTCGAATTATCTGATCCTAATGGTATGGCGGCGCCCAGAAGACTGACCTAGATGAGCTACTGCTTTCTAGATGTTTCATTTGCACGACAAATCTGACACAGAAAATATGCTCTCTTAATTTCTTTGTCGTGCTTAGTCCCTTCCTCACCCTCCCCTTTCTAATAGTGCCCCCGACACCACATCCCCTTCTCCTTTTCTTATTACTACCGCCTCCGCAATCCCTTTTTCAATGGAGACGGGGCGGGAAAAGAAAAAATACGATTTAGTAGCTCTTCTTGTAACAGTCAACAAAAATAGGTCATAACCGCATTTATAGCATCGGTATATTAAAAACAATTGAACAAAAACCCATCTCTCCCCCCTATCACTTCCTCACACGCACTAACACACACACACACACACACATAAACACACACATACACACACACACATGTATTGAAGATGGATGAATGAACTGTCGAAATCGTAAACATAAGAACCCAGCAGGAAGACACGAAACCATTAATGTTATGGCTAAATTATAAAGAACTGGGCAGGTGGGGGGCCGGGTCAAGAAGATGATGCATACATTACATTTTGATACCTGACACGGGCTTCACACAAATCGTAAAAGGCAAGTCCATCGCGAGGGATTACAAGATGGTTCCTTCTTCCGGCCGGAATATGAACTGTATGCGTGTTCATTTACGACATCGCCGTTTATGACAGATAAAAAGGAAATTGAAAGAAAGAAAAAAATAGTAGCAGTAGAAATTCATTCATGGTCGCATTGGGTGGGCCTGTTTTCTCTGACGCTGACGGCAAAAGTCGTGAAAATGAAATTAAAGGCATTGAAATCTGTCAAGAAAACATACTCCGAAATTGATCGCGAACGCTTCAACGCACTAAACACGTCCCGCGCTGACATGCGCGGTGTATCATTTCGCTCATCAACATAACATGGATAGGCCTCTATACTTCAGGGCTGTACAAGAACTACTCACACCTCTTTACCAAAACAATAAGAAAGATCCTTACTCCAGTCAGATCCGTGGTATTTTACCACCATCCTTCCTTCCACCCTCTCCCATCCCTAACCTCTCCTTCTTTCTTCTCTTACTCTTCTTAAGTCGAGTATAGGTCTACGCGTCTTTAAGACGAAGTTATTCGACTCTCGATCTTACTAGCTCGTTTCGAACGCAAAATAATAAACTTCCACCGATCTCTTGCTCTTTTTTTTTCTTCATTCTCTTTCTCCACCTTTCAATTGGATGATAACTTTATTTTTCAAGGTGACATCTTTATTTTATCAAACTCTTTCAACCAGCTGATTTAACACGGAGAAAGATTAAATACAACGCCCTCAACAACCCTAGCTTTGCACTTGGCGCTAGAGAAGAAATCTTAATAAAAGAAAAAGACATGAATGGATTCACTTTTTGAGCTCCGATGGATAGCTTCTTGCCGAGGTCGTTTTCAACAGATCTTGCATGCGTGTAGTAATTATTATTAGATAATCTAAGAAAGAATGGAAGAAAGAAAGAAAGAAGGAAAGAAAGAAAGAATTGATGAAATAAAGAAAGAAAGAAAGAAAGAAAGAAAGAAAGAAAGAAAGAAAGAAAGAAAGAAAGAAAGAAAGAAAGAAAGAAAGAAAGAAAGAAAGAAAGTAGGAAAGAAAGAAAGAAAGAAAGAAAGAAAGAAAGGCGGACTCGTAACCATGAACAGAATTGAGAGATGACTCAAGAATAATCCAATAGGTGTAGTGAACTATTAATGTTTTCAGTCAGTGCACCACAAAAATATTTGTCTCCTCTCTACATTCTCAATCAAACTACATATGTAAAGAAATGTAAGTGACCCTGGAGCTGAAAACTGCGGTAAGAGTGAGGGGTGGGGAGGGGAATCTCGTGAAATACTGCGCAAAAAAAAAATCAAAGACAGGTTTTGAGTTCAATTTAAAATTTGGAGGAAATCTAAGCAGCTTCAAAACAAAACACTACAAAGGTGTTTCTCCCAAGTGAAAACCGAACATAAGGTTAATAGTACCTCAGTGACATTCTTCCTCGTAAATTTCCTCAGTACTGCTGGTCATAAACCATTCACGTATGTTTCCAATGAATCCCTGGTAATGCGAACATACACTGGGCTGAAAAGAGCAGTACATCAAACTACCATAATTTTATTCTCTTGCGTTGGACAAGGTAGGCACGTCATAAAACCTTTAAATGTGGCTTCCAAGATGTATGCTTCTTACAAAGACAAGAATACGTTTGTTGAGCAAAATAAGTGCAGCACGAAGTCGCGCGTGAGGAAAGGTAGAACTTACTTCTCTTCTAATCTCCGCTTCATCCTCTTCAATCTCCTCTTCAACAAATTAACGATTAAAAAAATGTAAGCATATGTTCATTAGAATGAACACTCCACGGTATTAGGGATTGATAGGAAATATATCAAGTACTTATACGAATACGAATACAAATAATTTATTATATTAACAAACAAAATCCATTGTGGTGCCAACATAATACACACAATGACGTACCAATTTTGCAAAATACGTATAAACACATAGAAAGACGTATATATTTCTCCCCTGCTGCTAGTAGTTTTATGGTGTGACATTATATCATAGATACTGATACATGTTTTGTTGTGTTCCCAGCTCAGGTTTTGGTTCACCTGGAATTGAGGAAAATCATACAATTCCCGCATAAAGAAATATGCTCGGCTGAAGACCTTAGAAAGAAATTCATGCATCAAACTTACTTTAACTTCACTTTCTAGCTTCAACTGTTTCGTTCGTTGTATTACTCCTCCGATCATCTCTTTGACAAACATTGCTTTGATTATATCCCTAACCATAACCACTCCCGACCTCTCCCCAGCCCCCTTTCCTCTCTCTCTCTATCTCTCTCTCACACGCATGGAACCTCATCGTCTCTCTAGAAAGGCGTATGTAATGTTGAGGACGTTAGATGAGAGGGGAGCAAATACATGGGCAACGAATGTGCGATCATGTCTTTTTATGTATGGCTATGGTTTTGTATGGTTAAATCAAGGTGTGCAAGAGATCAAGTGTTTTTTGAGAAAATTTAAACAGCGACTTGTGGATTGCAGATGGCAAGAGTGGCGTAATTATGTACAAAACAGTGACAGATATAAAATGTACTGTTTATTTGGGGGCAGTAATCATTGTGTTAAAACTTATTTGGAATTAAGTCTTGACAAGCATTTAGTTTCTATAATGACTAAATTTCGATTTGGTGTGTAAGATATTGGTGTTCATTATTACAGATATGAAAATGACACACAAGCAGCTGTAAAATGACCACTTTGCATGGAAAAAGAAGAAGATGAAGTCCACTTTGTGTTATGTTGTCCAGTCTTACATAACTTAAGAGTGCAATTTATTGCCGAAAAATATTATAGAAATCCATGTGCATCTAGACTGTGTATTTTGATGGCGTCTAGTAATCCGAATATGATTATGAAACTAAGTATATACCTGTACAAAGCCTTTAAACTAAGAGAAATTGCTCTATCGTGATTTAATCGGAATAAGAAGTGTATGGTTTTTTTTTATATGTATAATGTTATGATGTACACACCCTTCATGAAGGGGCGATGCCTAAATGAATAAATAATAAATCAATCAATCAATCAATCAATCAATCTCTCTCTCTCTCTCTCTCTCTCTCTCTCTCTCTCTCGTTCACACTTCTTCTCTAATCGCCTCATATATATCCTACCCTCCTCTATATATGCTCGCGTATCGTCCTTGATCCGTATTCTACTAATTTTGTTTTTATCCAGTTCTCCTCCTTCTTCTGTTTTTCTCTTTCTGATAATATTTCGTTTTCTTCCCACTCCTGCTACTAAAAGAAGCCATTCTCAATCAATCATATCACATTAATAATAATAATAATAATAATAATAATAATAATAATAATAATAATAATAATAATAATAATAATAATAATAATAATAATAATAATAATAATAATAATAATAATAATAATGTTTCTTATATAGCGCACAAACCATACACTCGGTCTGCACTCGGCGCACACGCACTCGCAATCATGCTAAAACTTTCGTTTATATCAAAAACATTCAACACAATTCGCACTCAGATACACACAAACAAGTGGAAAAAAAATTGTGGTTGCAGGCGTACACTTCAACAGGCTTTGCTGCGCTGTAGGGTGCTCTTTTTCTTATACTTCATCGTGAATAATAATCTTGCCGACCACTGACCGCTGACCACTCGCTGCCCATCCCGCTGGATAATGAGAAAGGAACTCCCTGGACCCTTAAATCATGGTCCCCAGCCATTTTTGTACTAGGCAACGGTGATTATCATACTGAGTATCTAAAAAAGCTTTCTGCTCTCAGCTTGAAATACGTTTTTCAGTCGTGATTTAGCAGCAGCCTCTGATACTCAGTACAAGGGTGATTATATTTACGTGATGGTCCTGATTCTCTCGACCTGCCATAAAACATCTTATGAACTGCCACCCTCATCTATAAGCATGGTCAGTATACGTCTTGACAGCTTGGGACCAAGGTCATCTTTAGCACACCTAGTGCAGTCAATATTTCCATTTCTCAAGGTTTTCCTATATGGTTGTATGGCACACACACAAAAGGAGCATCCTAATAGCATTTGGAATGTAGTACTCGGTTTCTGTTTGACAATACATGACCGAGTTTGATAATGGGAATACAATGGTTATTCTGATCTAACGTTTTCAATGACTTCTATCGTGATGGCAGAATTCTTTTTTTGAGTTTTGCAGTGAGAAAATTGAGAGTTATAGGAATAAAGGTCCTAAATAGTATTACAATGGATGACCGCGTTTTACAATGGGGGGAAAGGGTTGTTATTAGGATCTAACGCTTTCATGACTTTCTTCATAGTAACAGCATTACTTATTGAGTGTGACAATGGAGACATTGAGCAATAAGTGCGATAAAGAGCGCGCGTGAGTGTGTTTGTGTGTGTGTGTGTTTGAGTGTATGCGTGAGAGAGAGAGAGAGAGGGAGGGAGAGAGAGAAAGAGAAAAAAAGAGAGAGAGAGAAAGAGAGAGAGAGAGAGAGAGAGAGAGAGAGAGAGAGAGAGAGAGAGAGAAAGGGATGGGAAGGGCGGGTTTGGGTAGAGTGAGAAGAAGAAGAAGAAGAAGATGATGATGATGATGATGATGATGATGATGATGATGATGATGATGATGATGATGATGATGATGATGACGATGATGATAGATTGGCAATATTCCTCAGCAGGCTCATAAACCTTTTGTTTTTCAGTATTTTTCTACCGGAGCTTCAGTCCTGCACCTTCTCCTCCTACTGCTGCTGCTTCTTCTTCTTCTTCTTCTTCTTCTTCTTCTTCTTCTTCTTCTAATCCTCTTACTTAGTTACAAATATCAACGCTGGACGGAAAATCTTTAATACTCCGAGTGTTACCCCCTCCCGCCCTGGAGTGGCGCCCATTCAATGGCTCGTGAAAACACAATTTATGAGAGTTATCTCTCTTGCAAGGACTGCAACATGGCGGCGAAGAGGGAGCTGGCACAGCGGCAGCAGACGTCGGATGAGGGAAAATAAAATGTGAAGTGCGTAGACTATGCATTCCTAAGCAAATGAGGAAATCATTTTGATAGATTAGTTCAACATTCTCTGCTTTTATTAAATACATGTTTCAAGCTTGCATTCATTTTGTTTGTCTGAGCTAGCGTCTTGCAAACAAATGAACTGTGACGACGCCAAACGATAGAATTGTCTGAAGATTTTAAAAATCAAATGTTGTTGTTGTTGTTGTTGTTGTTGTTGTTGTTGTTGTTCTTCTTCTTCTTCTTCTTCTTCTTCTTCTTCTTCTTCTCATGTGTACGAGTTGCTATTTCGGGTAATGTTTTGATAATATACTTGATAAGAAAATATATAAAGCCGCACAGCTTTTTCTCCTTGGTAGCGCTTCATTGCCGCTGCGGGACAAGATAATATTATCACTACTAAAAGGGCGTTCATTGTTGATAAATTTGTAAAATAAAAACAAACCTGAAAATGTATAAATAGGTCTGTTTAGATTTTCAGTAACTTCAGGATTTAACTTCATATCGCTCCAGCTAAATTTTGAGAAGAAAATAATCCGTGTCCCAACAAGAACGAGAGATATAAAGAAAGACAGAGGAGGGGGGAGGGGGTGGATTGGGTAGGGGGTGGAGGGCGGGCGCTGACAAAAAGAAGATAAGACCTATTGGAAAGGTTTTCTGCTACGCCAAACAGCCATGTAATCACTTCCCAGAACAAGGGAGGACGTCGAATCACCCAAAGTACAAGACAGGTAGTCAAAACGTACTATTCTTTGCAAGACTTACAGCATGGGCTTGTTGGAATGTTAATATAAAACGTAAGTCCTCAATGATCTCTTAGGTAGAGAAACAGCGCACAGCACATAACCGGACGGGTCATTTAAAGTGGACTGGCTTTTAGGCGGTTTCATACCGAGGAGACTGGAAACCCTAAGGCCAAGGATTGTTAATTCTGATCTTTTTGATCCCAGGTCGCGGGTACCGAAGAGTTAAAGCTACAGCATAAAGCAAATGAGGAACAGAATTGCAAGTGTTACAGGAATAAACTTATGATTTACGTTCACAACCCAAGAAAATGTTGGTAAACTAAGCCTTCATTCGACCAAGGATGATTGAGCTATAAAAGTATTCAGTCAAATCTGGAGGCCGGCTTAAGATGTATAAAGAAAGGATTCTCCTTTGCGAACTTTATACAAATTTATCTAGTACCACAATCAAAGCAGAGTACTTGCACTTCCATCTGTAGAAATTAGGAGTTAATAAAATGCGAAGTATGATGATACATGAAAGGATACAACGGCCTTCTTTGCGGCGAGTTGTTTTTTACCTTCTTCGTCTCCTCCTTCTCCTTTTCCTCCTGTTCCTCTCTTTCTAAGATAGCACTATCAGAAAGACCAAATAACAACAGTTGCTATACATGTAAGAGGTGAAAGGACAAACAAACGAATAAAATGTTATCCATTCCCTTAAGAGCGTAAGATCTAGTTATGAAGGGTATGGGCAGATCACCTCGGCCTACACCAAAGATAGGTATAATAAATATTATAGGAAATGAGCTAAGGAGGACACATACGGTATAACGTTGCCTTTCCTACGAAGCCACTTAGGATTGAGTGGGAACTTGTTTGTAGACATCTGGTCTCGCACAAGAAGACGCCAAAGCCTCTTCATCGAAAAGGTTTTATCCGCTATTTATGGTCGCTGGCTTGACATCGCTGTCTGTATCACAACACGGCGACGCCGGTGGGCCTGGGAACATCATTATCTGTCACCGTCTCAATGCCTCCCCGGTTTGTATGCGTCATAGTCTTATGTGCTTAATAGTCCATAACATTTGTACATGCACGTGTAAAACGTAACGTTTGTCTATGTGTGTGTGTGATACTCACTGACTGAAAGCATCAACCGCTGTTGAGTAAGTTTGGCAGTTCTGACCCTTGCTCTAACCCTAACTCTCCTCAGGGCACAACCAGGAACCAGGCACGAGAGAACGAGGTACAGCCTAGTCTGTGCACGCACACATTCCATCGCACGGACTCTCTGACGCGAATGTCCTAGATAGGTGAGTGCCAATACATCAAGACACCCAGCAAGCAATAGGCCCTATTCATTTCCCCATCTCGGTTGTTCGGGATTGCTTAGTTGTCTGAGTCGTTATATGGTGCGCATAAAGGAGCAAGTTGATATCTTGGGCGGCGGTAGAATTAGATCTTGTTTTCCTTCAATGCCTTGGGCAGCTCTTTGACCCGCTATAGCGCTATTTAAGAACAATTCATATAAACACAAATCGTACGACGAAGCTGCACAGAGACGAAGTGTAGTGACGTTTTAAGATGATGCCACATCAGATGGGAGCCTATCTAGGTAAACACCCCGTGCGCTATAGTCTACACTATTATCAGATACAATCTTCTGTGTTAGTGTTTCCATTGCCCCTTCTATAAAATTCATAATGATATTTTGGAGCCTCTAAAATTTACCCCCAAACAGTTGATAATGGCCTATTTATTCATTCTAAAAGAAGGCGCCAATTTGCCCCACGCGGCCAATAATAATATTTTAAACTCTAAAATGGATCTTTCAGTTGATTTCTGGAAGAACTCAGAAAATTATTGCTTCAAATGTTAAATCTGTTTAGGCTGTAGTCCATCTCGTTTTAATTAACCCACACTTTTATTTTTAAGTAGCTCTCATAATATTATGTTTAGACGGGAGGCTGTAACTGTAACTCCGTGAAGAACGCGCAGAAAAGAATACAACTGCTGCCACTTATCGGATGCTTGCGTTGCTGTTTTATTTTCGTTTCACATTACATAACAGTAGACTTAGGTAAAAGGGCTTCTCTCTCTCTCCTCTCTCTATTCTCTCTCTCTCTCTCTCTCTCTCTCTGATTTTTTTTTAAAGATAGCCTTGCTTCGATTCACCTCAATCAAGGTTCACACACAGTGTGAAGAAGGCTTCACAAATTATTCATTACCTCTATTAAAAAAGCAACATAGTTTCGAAGACATTGTAGCAGTATTGTGAAAGAAAAAGCAAAAAGATATTCTCCATGGCTTTAAGGGTTCCTTATTTCCTTCACCACCATGGATGTTAGTTATTTAACATGGCTCCTGTTACCGGTTAAGCCAGGTCTGTATATCAGAGTCGCGTGGCGTGTGTCCTGTGTCAAGCTGGTAGTTAAGCCGCTGCTTTCAGTTATGCATGCTTGTTGGCTATAGAATACTATAAAACGCATATAGATAGCAAAGTCAAGCTAAATTAATGAGCGAAAGGCGTCTACTGGACGTTACTTCTAAAAGGTACCGCTGAAGTTGGGGGAGAATGATGCGGGCCTACTGAAGGGGGAAAGAAGATAAAGAGGTGAAGAGAAGGATAAAATGGAGGGAAAAAAGAGAGGGGCGATTAAAACTAGAATAGAGGAGGGTGGTGGTGGTGATAAAATCAAAAAAACAATATGCGCCAGAACAACAACAACAACAACACACATACACACACACAGCTCTCCCTCATTGCTCGCTCCTCTAACAATTAAATTTGATAAAGACGACATGCCAAAACCTTAACTGGAACAAGTCAAAGCACAACTAGAAAGACCTGAAGAAGACAAACACAAAAATCAAATAGTAGTAGTCCAAAAAGTAGTCAAAAAAAAAACTTTGGTCCAAAGGCAAGGTATGGGCCTTGCCAAAACGGGTAGCAGCGGCTGTTTGTCATCAGAGAGGCCAAATGTTGTTGTTACCTTTTTACCTTGGTGCAAATCTACGACAACGCCGACGCCACTTTAGTACACATACACACATACCACACATATTGTTAACAGGTTGTCCGTAACTATACTGTAGGCCACTATACATCATGGTGCGTATATCATGTGACTGTCAAATGCCAATGCAAGCGGACTATTCTTTAGGGTAGTTCTATAGCAGCGCACATAATTATAGTTGTGTTCCTCAGCAACGTCATGGTTTCTTTAACAACAAAAAAGCACACTTTCAGTTCGAAGAGGTGGTCAAGGCCCCTGGCCGAAACCAGAATCGACTAACCTACGTCCTGGACGCCATGCCCACTCGCTGCATTAAGAGCAATGCCAAAAGCTCCTCATAACTAATATACATTATTCAACCGGTGTATCGGCCGACGTGTTCATTTGAACTGGACACCTGTACTATACATGTACATTGTTCTCTAGACCGATGAAATGTTTTAACGTTCCACTTGAACTGCATGAAGGGAGAGGAAGATGGAGGGGTGTAAACTTTACATTACATTACAGTATTATTGCTTTAGGTCCAGCGGATTCTTCCGAGCCAAATCAGGACCGGACAACCCCCGATCCGCATAAAAGATCTGCTGAAACAACCCTAGTGGTAAAACCGAAAGCTCTCTACCAGCCAGTCACTTTACAATAAAGACATCCCACGCAGGGGACGGCTGAGGCTTCACCCCAACTTATCGAACCCCCGTTTACAAAAACGAAATAGAATACAAACATCATTATAAATTATCAACAAAACACATACATATAAAATGCATACATTGCTAAATAATAACATCATAGGAAGCCCTAGTGACCACCTGGCAGAAAGCGTCCAATATTCCCAAGCTGATCCAACAGACCTCATACACAAACAAGGAGTCTTGTCCCGGAAGAGTTTTCAAGAAAAAAGGTAGGAGACTGGTCTAGCGAAGAAGACGATAGTATAGCAGATTGATAGAAAAGAGCAGGAATGAGAAAGAGCAAATGAGAAAGACAGCGACAGTGGGAATTTAAAGCACTAAATTTCCAGAAAGTGGGGATACTATTTATACTGAAACCCCCCGGCACCCCAACGTGGGTGGGTGTAAACTAACGTATAAAGAATCATTACAAAAAGTTGACTCCTATAAATAAATAAAAATCTGCATTCACTTTCGAAAATCGGACCCCAAGTATCTTGCGAGCCAGGCAAGAAATATGTGTACAGAGTAGTTCCGGCATGTCGCTATTCGTGGTGTTCAAGGTGCCCACTTGATGCTTTTTTGCGCACTCTTCCACTCCGTGATCCATTGAGCTAGCCCTTCCGACCAAAATGAAATGATGTGTTAGATGTCATGACTGGCACCTTGTGTCATAAGATTGTGAATAATTTTGGTTACAAGTAACAAATATGATAACGAGAGCTTTCCGCGAAAGAGTGAATAACTTTCCTGCCCAGAAGCGTTACATTAATTTACGGCTTGCTCCCAAGACAGACCCATCTTTTTCTGCTGCTCGCTTAGTTTCAATAATGAAAGTAGGATGGCTTGAAATGATGGCTAATACCACTTGTGGGTGCTGGACTGTTAGCCAGCTGACTTATTTATGATACTGAAACCTGCAGTGAATCGTGTTCAGCTGTAACAGTTGCAAACTACGGATTCAGCGCTACAGCTGATGTTCTACAAGAAAAAAGACGGTTTTGCATACTTCGCATGTGCAGTGAAGTAATTATGCCTTGCGCAATTGCCACAAAAATGACTTTTATAAAGACTTCGTTCTTCCAGAGGATTTCGGCGATATTCTTCTTTAGGTCTTTAATATGCTTGCCTTAATACCGCAGCATAGGCTACAGCGCTTGTCAATCACTATAGTGTAAGTTTAGGAATTAGTTAAAGTATTTCACTTTAATTTTAGTCCAATAATGCCACGCATTATACTGTGATATTATAGCGACTTAATCCCTCAGTTATATAAACCAAGCGTTCAATGCGAGGGAAAAAAATCCAAAATTTCTTTCATCGGATGTTAGACGAGCAAATTACCGTAAATCCACGAAGCTATCTGCCGTAAATTCCCGAAGCTAACAGTCGTAAATTGCCGAAGTGTCCCGAAATGGATAAATTGGATGTGTCTGGGGGAGACTGCCCCTGTCCTTCCCGGATCCCCGAAGTGAAATACGGCTATCTTAGAACACGGCCTGGAGAGTACTGACGGAAGATGGCCTATTGCTTTCAGCGCAAGGTGATGGCTATAGTTTTTTTTTTTAAGTTAATCTAGCCTCTCTTCGGAGCGTTTATTGAAGACTTGTCTTGATCACTTGTTGGTCACAGGGCAAACGGTGAGGTCTACTTGTTCTATAAGAAAATGTATCTTGACTTATCCTAGTCTCTGCATTGATTTGATGACCTACTTAGAATAAGGGCAGCAAAAAGAACAGTCCCTTATTTGGGAACATTGTAAGTCAAGCGATCAAGCGATTAGTTCTGATGGTCACGAAGGGTATACAATCACCTCTAACGGAAATCAAAACTAAGTTAGTTACTTCTGTTGATGGTTTCTATCTTCTTATCGCGCCCCTCAACCTGTCATGTTGTCGAGAGCTGGGTGGGAGAGGTAAATAGGGAATAAGAAGCACAGCCGTTTTGGTGCTCATTTTGGGGGTGTATATTATTGTACACAACCATTATTGAACACAACCATAATTGTTCACAACAAGAATTAACAGTGCTTGCGTTGGTACCTTATGGGTGGGTGCATTAACAAAGCCACTCCCAAATTTGGTTATTGGCAAATGTTCTTTTGAAAAGAGAAAACCGAGCAATATGTTAAACATTCAGTTAAAAAAAGAAAGTCGAATATATTGACTGAATGTGTGAGACAGATGCAGACACAGACAGACAGACAGATAGAAGGACAAAATTTGAAGAGGCACGATTAGAAAAAGATTACTCTAAAGTCTATATAGTTTTTAAACAAATACTAGTACACACAGAGTTATCTTTTCAGTGAAGGGCTAGAGTACATTGTAATAAAATTTAAAAATACGAAGAGGCAAAAATAGACAACTCTAGATTTGCAAGGACTAGTAAACAAAAAACTAAACAAACTAGGCAGAGAATACAGATTAAATATGAACCAGCTATAAGAGGGACAATATGAACAGTGTACAGTGGCTGCAGCTCAGAGAGACAGAACAGATGAAATACGAGCACTGACATTTTATGCGCAACGGTTGATTGTCCTGCTCGGGGGATGTTACAGGGGAACATCTGACTAACTGGAAAACGTGACGCGACCGACGTCACGCGCGTTTCTTTGTGATCATTCATATTGAGCATCAGAGAATAGATAAATTCCCAGTATACATTTATTATCAGATAGTCAACGAGGATTGTCTCATTTGGTCTGTGGATACTCACACTAGACAACAATAAGTGTGTCCATCATGCATCCCAAGATGCGTACTACAACTGGGAAGGCACATGTGAACTCCACTGTAACAACGAGACAAATGACAGAGGTCTGAGACTCTTCGGGATTGCCAGATGCAACAATCTGATATTGGTAAACACGCTTGGTCCTCACAAAAAATCCAGACCTGGCATATTTCCAGAGGGGAGCTGTTACGTTGAAACGCGCACGATAGATCCGATCGTTTTGTTTTGCAAAGCATGCAATAATAGAGTGTATTTACCTTTGATTTGATTTTGTGTTGTTGTTAGAAGAAGCTTTGTATAACGTTGATAATTTTCGTTGGTCGATATTATTGGAGAATTCTCTAGAGTTGCTTGTTTACTATCGATCGAATCTTCGCGATAAATGTAGATAGCTGAGAAAATTCTTGGACGGTAAAGAAAGTTGTATGACGTAAGACAGTGATGACGAAGTTTATTCTGAATGGTTGTAGTGCGTCACGCTCGAATGTTCTGACTTTCTCTGGGGTATAGAGAGACTATATATGTGCCGCACTGTTTCAAAAAAAGAGAGAGTTGAAAGTTGAAAATTGAGAATTGTAGGGAGAAAGTGAAAAGCGATTGAGCGATTGTATGCAGTTGTTGATGTACGCTGAATAAAGTTGGAAAACTTCATACGACGACTCCTGCCTTGTTGCTGAGTGAACAGGTTGCGTGGATAAACGAATCCTAGTTACACTTATCAGGAGGATTCAAGCATTGGGGCTGAATCAACAACTAATAAAAACCAACAACGAGTGTAACAGGGGCATCATAGCCAGATTGAATACATCATCGTCAAGAAACGCTTCAGATCAAGCGTCAACTTTGGCAGGACACGCACTTTTCCAAGAGCCGATATCGGAAGTGAACACGATCTCGTGATGATGTCTTTCCGGCTCCACTTAAAGAGAATAAACAAAGCAACGTGCACCAAACTGAAGTTCGACTTCGAAAAGACCCGGAGATGGCAGAAATATTCCAAGCCACAATTGGAGGGAAATTCGCACCACTGCTTATTTTGGGAGCTGCTGAAGTAGATGTCAACACTATGACCACCACCTTCAACTCAGTTGTGACAGATGTCGCCACTGAGATCCTTGGCAAGCACCGCCCAAAGCCGTGGATCGCACCTGAACTTTTGGACCTATGTGAAAAAGAAGAGAGATGAAAAAGAAAAAGAACACCTCACAGGGAGCTGATGCCTACCAAAAAAGTAACAGTGACATCCGAAAAAGCATATGCACAGCAAAGGAGAGCTGGATAGAAGATCAATTCAGGAAATACAGAACAGTCTGTACAAGAACAACAGCAAGAAGGCTTACCAGGTGCTACAGAAGACTTCTGGGTATTTCCAATACCCAGCACATCACCAACGACGAAGTTCGACAGACCATCACACAAGCCACTGGACAACACGAATACATGCTCACAGTGGTGAAGGATCTGGAACTCCGATGGTATGGCCACTTCACCAGAGCATCAGGCCTTGCAAAGACCATTCTGCAAGGCACGGTGCAATGAGGCAGAAGAAGAGGGAGACAGAAAAAGAGGTGGGAGGACAACATTCGAGAATGGACTGGCTTGACACGGAGCGACGCCATGAGGGTGCTGAGGAAAGAGAAAGATGGAGTACGCTTAAACGATCATCTGTAGTGCCCCAACGACTTTCGAGTTACGAGATAGGATAGGAAAAGGATATTGTATTGGTTATGAAATAAAAAATTAATTTTAAATAATGTTGATATTAGTTTGAAGGATGGTGTGGGGAGGAAACGAACATGGTTAATCACTGTAATTTGGAATAACGAATTGAATTCCGATAATTAATTGATTTTAAGTTGAAACTGCAATTGCAGTGTAAAGCATTCATTCCATTTGTGTGAATGAAATTAAATGGTATCATTGACTTAATAATTAGTTGTAGCCAATTTGTGTGTATGTTGGTAAACTTTATATGATATGGATGAAATTGATTGTATTGTGTCACTGGTCCCGTCACGAGAGAGAGAGAGAGAGAGAGAGAGAGAGAGAGAGAGAGAGAGAGAGAGAGAGAGAGAGAGAGAGAGAGAGAGAGAGAGAGAGAGAGAGAGAGATGTAATAGTTCAAAGAAAGTGTATGGATCTAGAAAACTTTTGTTTTCGTTAACTCCTTTGTCTGTAGAAGTCTTTAGCTGGGGGTCTTCAAGAAGACGAAGAAGAAGAGAAGAGGGAAGAAGAATAAAGAAGAAGAAGAAGAAGAAGAAGAAGAAGAAGAAGAAGAAGAAGAAGAAGAAGAAGAAGAAGAAGAAGAAGAAGAAGACGAAGAAGACGAAGAAGACGAGGGCGAAGAAGAAGACGAGAAAGGAAGATGAAGAGGCAGAAGAGGAGGAAGAAAATGAGGAGGAAGAAGAAGAAAGAAGAGTAAGAATAGAAGAGGAAGAAGAAGAAGAGAATGAAGACGGAGTAGGACGAAATAGAAGACGCAGAAGAGGAAGAAGAAAACGACGGAAGAGACGGAGGAGAGGAGAACGAGGAAGAGAGAATGAGAGGAAGACGAGAGGAATAAAGGAGGAGACTCAGGAGAGTAGGACGAAGAGGAGAAACGGAGAGGAGGACGAGAAAGAGAAAAGGAGAAGAAGAAGGAGAAGGGGAGGGAGTTTAAAGAGGCAGAGGAAGAGGACGACGCAGCACGCATAAAAGACTAAAGAACGAGTAATCGTCGTATTGGCTAATAAGAGGGCGAATGGGCATGTAACTGCGGTGTGATTATCGTTACTGTCCTCTGGCGACGGTAATTAGGAGCGTAGTTTTATTTGTGAGTTATTGATAAAAATTCTTTCAACCGAACGGATTTATTCTGTCACACTTGAGGTAAGTAGAAGCACTTGTATTTATTCCATTTGATTCTTGCAAATTTTGCATTTGTTGACCATGTGTTAAAATTTATGTTAATTGTTTAACAGAGGGTGTGACAATTAGTTCAGTGTTATGAGTTAGAGCACAAGTATATCAACTACTTGTGGTTAGAGAAGTTGTGAGAAGGGAGAACACGCAGATTAAAGCATACATGCACGCAAATACTTAAAATACACCTTTACGTTATAATTTGTTCGGGCTATGTAGTATATCCAGCGGACAGCTATTACTATACTTAAATTTAGTTAGTTAGTTTGTCACTAATTATAGGGTCCAGCGGACTGCAAAGAGACGAATCAGGACCAAAACTTGTTTGAAAGGTGGCTCACCCCTGATCCGTATAAAAGATCTGTTGAAACAACCCTAATGGTAACATTGAAGGCACTCCTCCAACCGATCACTTTACAATAAAGACAACTCATGCAGGAGACGCTGAGAATGTACTCTAAATGTTTCGAACCCCCGTTTACAAAAACAAAATAGAATACAAATATCATTATATAACTTTTAAAAATCTATAAAATGCCTACATTGCTAAATAATAATACCATAGAAAGCCCTAGTGACCATTTGGTATAAAGCGTCCAATAGCCCCAAGCTGACCCAACAGACTTTATAAGTTTTGGGAGAGTTTTCAAGAAAAAGGGTAGGCGACTGGTCTAGTGAAGAAGATAACAGATTGATAGAACAGATCAGGAACGAGAAAGAACAAACGAAAATGACAGAAACAGTGGGAACTTAAAGCACTACATTTCAACAAATTGGGGATACTATATATATATAGAAAACCCCGTCAATCCAACGGGGGTTATAGGCTACTTAAATCCCGATATCGCGTACAAAAACGCCTGTTGTTAAAAGCTGCATGACACATGCGGCGTAGTAAGGTGGATGCAGGCTTAAAGTGCACCCCAATCCAAATTTGCACACTTTTTTGCATTGGATATCATGATCATAGAAGAGTGTGTTAGTCCACAGTTTTTAGCGGCGAAGTCTTTCCGATAAGCGCATAAAATGCGAGTCTGCAGATTCTATTTAACCGCCACCAACGCATTCAAGATGTATAACTATATAAGAAGATAAGATAAGATAAAACAACCCTATTATCTTTTACAAGAAATTACATTGTGGTGTACAATTACAATCAACAAGGAATAAACATCACAATAATAATATCAACAACAATAATAATGACAATGAGGATAAAACTGTCACACATTAATATAATTACACTTATGCATGCTAACATTAAACGACAGCAAATGTTAAATGAAATTATTTTGGATAAATACAAACAAACACACACACACAATCACACACACAATCACACAAACACAATCACACACACACACACAAGAAAGAAGATAGTCATACCTTAATGTGAATTAGACATTGTTTTAAAGTGCTCTCATAGTCTGACTTTAAGAAACTTTAAGAAGGGCTTGGTCTTATAATTAAGACATAAATTACGAATGCGGAAACACGTTTCTGCTCTGGGTTTGGCACTTGTAATTTGCTTTCTTTTCCGAATAGGCGTTCAAACACTAACTTAGGGTGAAATTACTTTGGAAGCTGTTGTCGATTTTTTCCCCTTCTTCTTCAAAAGGGATGGGACGAAGAATAGTGGAATTTATAGCCTACGTCCAGTTCATTGAAAGCAACAGTTTGTAATAATACCTCAAGAAATAAACGCAGTAATATGTGAAAACTGAAAAGTAATACTTTTGGAAGAGATACGCGTTAAATGAATCAAAGATCACGTGAGGAAGAAAGAAACTGGAGATTGAGAAATAGGCTATTGCGTACCGAAGTCATATTAGATTGACGATTTGGGTAGTTGGATGGATGGTGTGATGAAATGTGAAGTGATGTGTTTGAGGGCGCGCGCGCATATGTGTGCGTCCGTGTGTGTGTTTGTGTGTGTACGTGCGTGCGTACGTGTATGTGCGTGCGTGCGGTGTATGGGCAGACGCGCGTGCGTGTGTGTGTGTGTGTGTGTGAAATTCTGACGGACAAACAAAACGAGTGTGTTTGTGGTGTATTTGAAGAGATCTGCAGACATAGAGGGAGAAAGAAAGGGACAGAGACAGACAAACAAACGAACACACAGAAAGACACAAAGAGAAAGAGTGATTCGTAGCACAAATCTCTCTCTCAAAAACAAAATGAAAAAAAAAAGAACAAAAAATCATCATGATTCTTCTTCGACGAAATGGGCATGCAAACCACCGTTTGCAGTGAAAGCCGAAAATTCTAGGCTCTTTTGTGATTAATTTTATGCCATTGTCCAGGGAGAAAAAAAAAAGGAAATTCCACATAACTTCAGATCACCACACGCGACGGCAGACAACAATGAGGCAGTATGTTTTCATCTGGTCAGACAAGCGCCCTCAATACCCAAAAAATGTCATTTGTCTTGTAATTTAGCCGTTCGGATAAGCTAAAACAATTCCTATTCTGACAAGAAGAAGAACACGAACAAAAAGAAGAAGAAGAACGACGACGACGACGAGCAGGAGGAGGAGTGGGAGCAGACGAAGAAGAAGAAGGACGACGACAACAACAACGGAGTAACCAAGGACGAAGATGAAATCCAGTATCTAGTTATTTATTAGCAGGCATTATTAATAGTGATATACAGGCTATAGGGGGTGGCATTCTCACACGCGGAAGCTTTATATGATCGATGAAGTAAAATAAAATTCAAGGGCTCAGCTGTCCGCAGGGGGTCAAGCTCACGATACCATTTTCGACCCTTAGGTATGAAGGCTGAGCTCAGTCTCGGAGACGACTCCTGCAGTAAGAAGAAGAAGAAGAAGAAGAAGAAGAAGAAGAAGAAGAAGAAGAAGAAGAAGAAGAATAGCTGCAGCAACAAAAACAACAATAATAATAACAACAACAAGAAAAAAGAAGAACAAGAAGATTAAGAACAAGAACAGGAAAACAAGAAGAACAAGAACAAGCTTAAAAAAACAAGGACAAGAAAAACAACCAAAAAGACAACAAACAGAACAAGAACAAGAAAACTGAAAAGAAAAAAGAAAGAGGAGGGGGACACAATGGGAAAGGGAGTTAAAGAAAGATTCGTATTATTTTAGAAAAAGATCGGATGTGGAAAAACAAATTAAGACGCTCACTCATAGGCCAGGCTTCCGAAAATTTGTTCTACATCTGCAACTCGCCTCAAAGCTCATTATAGGTAGATGCAGCATCACTCCCATCCACGCATCCACCATGTCAGCTCCCAGATGTATTTTGTAATTATTTCACACTGAAAGTGGCAGACATAAGGGCCGCTCTTGATAGCCATGAGATCCCACTTATTAACCCATTCTCACCCTCCCTCACTACCGCAAAGTTGGAAGTTTTTCAACCAATAACAGAGCAAGAAGTCAAGAAAGTCATCTTAAGATCAAAACCAACATCTTGCTCTCTGGACTCCATTTCTACCCCCATGTTGATAGAGAATCTTGACCCTCTACTCCCGACCATTACACACATTATCAACGAGAGTCTGTCCTCTGGTGTTGTTCCATCTGTGCTCAAAGCGGCTGTCATCAAACCCCTCCTTAAAAAACCAAGTTTAGACAAAAATAATCTAAAGAACTATAGACCTGTTTCAAACCTCTCGTTCCTGTCCAAAGTCATAGAAAAAAATTGTTCTCAAACAACTGTTTGCCTACCTATATGATAACGCTTTACTTTGCCCCAACCAGTCTGCCTACCGACCCTTCCACAGCACTGAGACAGCCCTCCTAAAGGTAACCAATGATCTGTTGCTTGCCTTAGATAATGGTAACGTCTCCATTCTCACCTTATTAGACCTCTCAGCCGCCTTTGACACAGTCGACCACCACATTCTCTTTAACACTCTTCAACACTACTTTGGAATCTCTGGCTCGGTCCTGGCTTGGTTCCACTCATATCTTTCTGACAGATCACAAGCAGTCACTGTCGATGGCTGTTTCTCCAGCATAGCAGACTTGGTGTGCGGCGTGCCTCAGGGTTCCGTTTTAGGGCCGGTGTTATTCACTCTGTACACCAAGCCACTGCTTCTCCTGCTCGGAAAGCAAGCTGTTGAGAGCCAGTCATTTGCAGATGATACACAACTTTATAAATCCACTGTCCCCTCTCTCATTAATTCAACTGTTCAGACTTTGGAGAACTGCATCACAGACATTAAGTCATGGATGACACTCAACAAGCTTAAGCTTAATGACGATAAAACCGAAGCCCTCCTCATTCACAAGCACAACACCACCTCCTCCTCACTCTCGCCTCTCCCAACATCGCTTACAGTAGGGACAACAAACATTCTCATCCTCAGCGAGTAATCTCGGCTACATTCTCTCTGATGACCTGTCCCTTAACAACCACATCTCCAACGTCTGTCGCTCTGCATACACGGCCATCCGCCAAATCAGCTCCTTTCGCCACTATCTTACAGTCACTGCCACCAAAACCCTAGTCTGCGCTCTCGTCCTTTCTCGTCTTGACTATTGCAACTCTTTCCTCGCTGGCTCCCCAAAACACATCATTGACAAACTACAAAAGGTTCAGAACTCAGCAGCTAGACTAGTATTCCGAGCAAAGAAACGCGATCACATCACACCTCTACTACATTCCCTTCATTTTCTTCCTGTCCAAGCACGCGTGGAGTACAAACTCTCTGTTCTGTCACAACTTCTTCACAGATTCTTGTCCTTCCTACCTTGCTGATCTACTGTCTGTCTACTCCCCTTCACGCACTTTAAGATCTTCTGCTGACACTCGCACACTCAAGGTTCCCGTCACCCGCACTAAGACATACGGCCAACGTGCATTCGCTTACTCCGCACCCAAGCAGTGGAATTCCCTTCCCTCCCATATCCGCAACATACAATCAACACAAGCATTCAAAAAAGACCTCAAAACACACCTCTTCAAACTGCATTATTCAGACTAATTTGCATCCCGCTGCCATTCTCTCCTCTTTTGTCTCTGTCTGATCCTTAAGTGTATACACGGCTGTAAATATTTACACTGTTTTTCTTCCTGGGTCTAATCGGGCATATAAATAGCTGTGAATAGGTTTTTGCTGTTCTATTTCTGTCTTTTCTGTCATTTATGTACATAGTTGTAAATAGTCTATTTCTGTCTTTTTTGTCATTTGTGTACATAGTTGTAAATAGTTTTTACCTTCACTGTTCCGTCTTTTGGTGTATCGTAGCAAAAGTGATGTATGATCGAGTGCATGCATTTTTATGTAATGACTATGTAAAGCGTGGTGAGTCTAGTCATAGGCTGGAGTACCCGCTATATAAAAATCCGTTATTATTATTATTATTATTATTATTATTATTATTATTATTATTATTATTATTATTATTATTATTATTATTATAGATGCGGTTGACTAACATAACCTCACAAGTGGAAATGAATTTTTTTTTTAACTCAGTTGCCTCTTCTTGACCACTTGGCCCTGTTCTTAAGCACACTTGGCCTGTCTTTAATCATAAGATACTATACTGAACATATTCAGGATTAAGTTTCACAAACATTTTATCGGAATTCATTTTAACGAACATAACATGCTCTTTTCTAATAATACTTGCCATTTTATATGTAGTGTTATTCGAAGACCAGTTGGTCGGCAGCAACATTGTTGTACATTGAAATGCGCCAGGCATTATCTTTAAATACAGACTTGACCATGCACAATTTCGCTGCACTTTTAAGATAGTAAGTCACAGCATTCTTTTTAAGGTAGGATTTCCAGTAGTTAAATTATGCACTCGTATCCCTTCGCCGAACTTCCACACCAAAGGACAATATTCCACTCATTATCAAGCAACGCAGTAATAATCTATCATCCTATGGATATGAAGGGATCCAACCAAAACCTGGCAACAACCAGATAAACGTAGTGGGCGAGAGACTAAATGGGATGATTTAGGAAGAAACGAGGCTTAGAACCAGGCTTACACCCATGATGTACTGAAGAGAGCGAAAGACAATTAAAACGCCATGGGAGGTAGCAGGTAGCGTACCTGGTACATTGGGTCACTAATGGTCTGGACCAAGGATAGTTCAGTGGAAAAGCTACAGCATCAAAAATCGACGACTTAAATGTTGCTGTAATACGCACTAGAAGAAGAGGAAAAATACGCCTTTAATGGAAATCGTTACCTGTGGCTGGATTTTATTGCCCCGCTCCATTTGACCCCACTCGCTAAACTGATAGTATCAGTTGGTGTCCAAAGGACACAATATTTACAAAACATTTGAAAAGAGCCATTCAAGTAAAAAAGAGACCGATAAATCGATGGGATTTGTTTTCTCAGCTCTTTTTTTTCTTGAGAGAGAAGAAGAAGAAGAAGAAGAAGAAGAAGAAGAAGAAGAAGAAGAAGAAGAAGAAGAAGAAGAAGAAGAAGAAGAAGAAGAAGGGACGGAGAAAAGAGGGCGCAAAGTTACACGATAGAAAACTATTCAGGAGAGCTCACGTTTCCTTAATGTGAGAGAGAGAGAGAGAGAGAGAGAGAGAGAGAGAGAGAGAGAGAGAGAGAGAGAGAGAGAGAGAGAGAGAGAGAGAGAGAGAGATGGCAGCACACTCAAATAAGCAGCACTAGGCATCAATAAACTTAGCTGATATATTTCAATGTATGATGCTATATAATTGGTCTTTTCACCAGGTTGCAGCCAGCCTAGTGGGGGTAGTATACCCGGCATAGTCTAGGACAGAGTTAACATTCAACTTCACGCAATTTGTCACGTCCTTCGCACTGTCGCATATTTTACTGCAGCTTTTGCTCCTCCAACACCTTATCTTAGCAATCTATATCCTTCTAAAGATCGCTTCTGCCTCCAACACCTTATCTCAGCAATCTATACCCTTCTGAGGGCCGCTTCTGCCTCCTACACCTTATCTCAGCAATATATATCCTTCCGTCTTCCATATTACCACACGTCTCCGGGGTTTTCTCCGGGTACTCCAGTTTGTTCCCCCAGCAAAATTTTAAAACACAACTAATTTTAGGTAGGTTGGGTTGGGCGCGCCACAGGCCACGACTACGTCTTGCCCAGGGGAGGCGGCCCAGAATTTCCCGATAAAAAGTCAAATCAAGTCAACAAATCTTTATTACTCACGATGGAGAATTCACACAGCACATTGCGTCTCAGCGAATAAGAAAAGAAGAACAGAAAAACACTTTTAAAACAAATAGAATAATACATAAAATCATCGTCACATACAATCTCTTCCAGTTCTTCCTTGCTACTAATGCCCATACACCCACATAACACATGTAAAGTTCATTTCATTTGGTTGACAGAACAATGCACATACAATTAAGATAACTTTCAATTCATTATAATAAGTTGAAGGTATGAACATAATATCTACATCTTTCTCTCTCCGGACCAAACTGCGGATCTTCAACAGCAATGTGAAGTCCGTTCTACTTTACGGTTCAGAGTCCTGGAGAGTCACCAACACCTTGACAAAGAAGATCCAAGTGTTCATCAATGGTTGTCTTCGGAACATCCTGAAGATCAGATGGACGGACAAAGTAAGGAACACGGACTTGTGGCAGCGGACGAATCAAGACCCCATCGACCGGCAGATTGCCAGGCGGAAGTGGCGATGGGTGGGACACACTTTGCGGAAACCCCAACGGGACATCACACGGCAGGCCCTACAGTGGAATCCTCAGGGGAAGTGGAAGGTTGGTCGTCCGAAGACGACCTGGAGGCGTTCCTGTGAGGAGGAGATGAAGAGCTGCAACCTGTCATGGGGTGAACTGAAAAAGGCTGCCCAGAACCGAGTGCCATGGAGAACTGTTGTGGAGGCCCTTTGTTCCATGCGGAATTCAAGGAATTAAGTAAGTAAGTAATGAACATAATATATAATAGTTTTAAATTACTCAGAGGAGAAGCTACGTAAGGAAGGACGGTTTATGTTTGAATAAAGAGGTAAGTTCTTATTCATATCACACGATAATAATAATTCTTATTCATATCACAAGATGCACATAATGAAATTCTACCATTACGAGCAATCACATCATAGGCCAGCTGTTTTCATATAGGAAAGCGTTTATTATAGTCAATTGTAGTCATAACACAACACTAGTACATGTAATACTATAATAATAATAACGACAATACTATCAATAATAACAACAATAATAATAAAGTCGTAGATATAGACTGATTGCAGTATTGTATAAAACACACACACACTCACACACACACACACACACACACACACATACACATAGCATAGCCAGGTGTGATGTATGAAATGAAATGCGCAGCATGCAAGACAGTTGAATACACCAGAACCAAGACAGTACTAGGAAGAAATTCTGGCATAATTTTCATTCAGCAAGGAGATGGCGGTAGGAATGAAAGTGTTTTTGTACCTCTGTGTTTTGGAGTGAGCACAGCGGAATCTTCGTTTAGAAGAAAGAAGTACAAACAGACAGGAGAGGGGATGGGTTCCTTCTTCTTCTTCTTCCTCTTCTACTACTCCTACTCCTACTACTACTACTTCTTCTTCTTCTTCCTTTTTCTTTTTCTTCTTCATCTTCTTCTTCTTCTTCATTTTCTTTTACTACTACTACTACTACTACTACTACTACTACTACTACTACTACTACTACTACTTCCTTCTTCTTCATCTTTTTCTTCTTCTACTACTACTACTACTACTACTACTATTACTACTACTACTACTACTTCTTCTTCTTCTTCCTTCTTCTTCTTCTTCGGCTCCTACTTCTTCTTCCTCCTCCTTCTTCATCTTCTTCTTCTTTTTCTACTACTACTACTACTACTACTACTACTACTACTACTACTACTACTACTACTACTACTACTACTATTTCTTCTTCTTCTTCCTTTTTCTTCTTTCTTCATCTTCTTTTTCGTTTTCTTCTTTTTCTACTGCTTGGTCTTCCTTCTTCTTCTTCTTCCTTCTCCTTTTTCTTTTACTACTACAACTACTACTATTTCTTCCTTCTTCTTCTTCTACTACTATTACTACTACTTCTACTTCTTCCTTCTTCTTCTTGTTCTTCTCCTTTTTCTGCTACTAGTACTTTTTCTTCCTTCTTCCTCTTCCTTCTTCTTCATCCTCTTCTTCTTCTTCTTCTACTACTACTACTTCTTTTCCCTCCTTCTACTTCATATTCTTCTTCTACTGCTTCTTCTTCCTTCTTCTTCTACTTCTCCCTCTTCTTTTTCTGCTACTACTACTTCTTCGTCCTTCTTCTTCTTCACCTTTAACAAATTCCTTATTGCAGCTCCCCTCTAATAAATTAGCTTTATATAACTCGGTTCACACGATCGCGAAATTAATTAGAAGATTTTTTTTCTCCTACTTTTATATTAACGAAATTGACGAAGTCCTCAATTCTTAAAATATATGAACACAGAAGTTTGACTTTCAAAATAGGAATAGGCAAGACCAGTGAATCCCAAAAATACATTATCACCAAGATGCAATTCAAGAAATGGCTAAAACAGTAACAGCATTCAAATCTAATGTAGTACTGCATCGTAATTTACTAACACGATAGCATCTTATGAATGGAAGGACGACCGTTGACTCATGGCAGACAGAAGTGCATTACAAAAATGTTTTAAAAGTTTAAAGTCACAGATTCTTCTTAAATTGCATTTGAACTTTTCAAAATTTAATGAATTTTAATTATGTAAGACAACTGCATTTTTATTTTGCATTGTCAAAGACAATGCACTTTTGTCTAATTTTCTAAGGAAATTTAACCTAAATATCATAAAAGAAAGGGCACGCGATCTGCAATTCTTTAATGCCAGGTGCAATCTGTGACACGATGAACAGTACCATTGGCGCTTGTGTTCATTCAATTATTCAAACTACACAAGAATTAAAAGAATAGCAATCCACCAAGGTAATCTAATTAGAGTCATTTGAATATTCAATTACAACTCTCCAGACTTCCTTGTTCTAGTTCTGGTTCTTTTTATTCGTACCCCCCACCCCCATCCCCAACTCTCATCACTACTCCCCCTCTCCTCCTCTTCTCCTTTTTCTTCTTTCTTTCTTTACTTTATTCTACCTCTACTCCTGCTGCTCCTCGGACTTCTCCTTTCTTCTTCTTCTTCTTCTTCCTCTTCTTCTTCTTCTTCTTCTTCTTCTTCTTCAATATATATCCCAAATATCAGACTCTTCCTACAGGGATTCAGAAGCCCTATTTTGAGTGTTGGCCTAGTGTTACAAGTAGTAATCAAATTTATAGGCCAGTGTTTTCTCATGAAATACATAACAAGCAAACGCTTGTCCGCTTGTTTGAATCGTTTCTACGATCAGTATGTTAATACTAACAGCTGTATGACTGTATTCAAATGATGAGTTGACTTTAGGGACTGCTTTTTGCAGCTTTGTCTATAAATTTATCTCTGTAAACACTACAAGATAGTATTATTCCTAATGGTGATTGCCGCCCTTTATTAAATAAGATACTTGTTTTGTTGATTTAATAAAAAGAGACTGCACAAAATTGTGTAGTAATTAATAGTTCACTGCCTGCTCTACTTCGGAAAAGATTAATTTAAATCGCGTATTCACGCATTTGTTGTGGTTAATTTGTTTCACTATTGTTGTTGTTGTTATTATTATTATTATTATTATTATTATTATTATTATTATTATTATTATTATTATTATTATTATTATTATTATTATTATTTTATTATCGTTTTTACTTTTTAAATGTAAAATATTTATCATTAGCTATACATTATATAAGTATGGAATCAAATTTAAAACCACCTTTAAATGCTTATAAAAATACTGAAATTCGCGTTGGTCATGTTAATATTAATTCTTTATACAATAAGTTGATCGATGTGAATATGCTTCTTAATGAACAGCCATTTCTGCACTTGCTAGGCATTAGTGAAACTCGATTAAACAAAAACCACAGTGACATATCTATTAGTATAGCATCCTACACACTCCTTAGAAAAGATTCACAAATGTTGGGACAAACTGGTATGGCAGTATATATACATACATCTATTGCTTCATATATTACAAGGAGATCTGATTGTGAACCTGCTGATATTGAATGCATTTGGTTAGAATTTCGTCCGAATGTGGCTCAACCTGTCATGATTGGTTATATATACAGAAATCCTAAAGCAACTCAAACATGGTTCAAAACGTTTGTTCATATGATGGACAACATTACAAAGTCGCACCCTAATGTATTGCTACTGGGAGACTTTAATATTGATTTGCTTAAAACGCAAACCGCTTGGTCGGACTATGTTCAATTATTTGGCCTAACTCAAATTATAAATACACCAACGAGAGTTACTAAAACCACAAAAACCTTAATAGATCACATATATACAAATATTTCCAACAGAGTTTCAAATGCACATATTTCTCAAATTTCAATGAGTGACCATAATCCTATAGTATGCACTTTATCGTGCAAAATTCTAAAACATAAACTTAATGCACATACAATTATTCAATTTAGGTCATTTAAATCTTTTAACAAGGATGCATTTTTGTATGATCTACATTTTACTAACTTCAATACTATATATTTGTGTAATGATCCTAATAAAGCCTTAAGTGTGTGGTATGAAAGGTTTTGTATGATCTTGAATAAACATGCACCGATTAGAGAGAAAAGAGTCAAACAAAGTACATTTCCTAAATGGCTGACATCAGATATTATTGATGCAATGAAAACCCGTGACACATTTAAAAAACAAAAAAGATTTGCGGAATACAAGAAACAAAGAAATAGAGTCTCCACTATGATTCGAGACTCAAAAAAAAGTATATTACTTCATTAGTAATGAATGACCATGATACAAAATCACTTTGGAAAGCAATGAATGAGATAACAGGAAAGTCTAAATGTACAAAACACACAGCTGTTATCACTCCATCAGCTGAAACTTTTAATAATCACTTTTTATCTATAACTGATAATATCGTTAAATCCACTTGTCATAAACCTGCGTACAGTCTTACAGCATTACTTGATAATTTTTGTAAAGACAGACTAACTCCGAATACTACATGCTATATCCCCCTCTTAAATACTCATGACGTATCCAGATATATAACAAGTCTAAAAAACAAAAAGTCTTGCGGTATTGATAATATTAATTCTTTGATTTTAAAACTTGCACTGCCTTACATCATTGAACCATTAACTTTTATCTATAATTTGTGTATTAAAACTGGAATATTTCCTGATGCTTGGAAAATGGCTAAAGTTGTTCCAATTCCAAAAGCAAAGGACACTTCTGATCCAAATAACTTTAGACCTATTTCATTATTAAATGTTCTATCTAAACCACTTGAACAACATATGTATAAACATGTAAATACTTTCATGGAGAAACATGCTCTTTTTCATCCATTCCAATCTGGTTTTCGTAAAAATCATTCGTGCCATACTGCTTTGGTTAGATTATGTGATACTTGGCTCTCTGCAATTAATAAGAATGAAATTACTGGTGCCGTTTTTCTAGACTTTACAAAAGCTTTTGATATGGTTAATCATTCCGTATTGATCAGTAAATTATCTGTGTATCTGAACAATTCTGCAACTGTGAATTTTTTCCAATCTTACTTAAGTGATAGAGAGCAGACAGTGTTAGTAAATGGCCATTACTCAGCAAAAGGTACAGTAAAATGTGGTGTTCCTCAAGGTTCGATACTGGGCCCTCTTCAATTTTGTATCTATATAAACGATCTCCACCTCCAAATATCAGATAATAATGTAATCTGTGATTTGTTTGCGGATGACAGTACAATACATTGTTCTGGGAAAGACATTGCGTCCATACAAACATCTTTACAAAATAGTTTAAATGATGTGATAAACTGGTGTCTAACTAATCAAATGGTTCTTCATCCTAAAAAAACAGAATGCATGATAATCACAACAAGACAAAAGCATCAATTACAGCCTTTACAATTGCATATTACAATAGATAACACTTGTGTCCACAAAGTAACAGACCATCGTTTACTTGGAGTTACTATTGATTCAGAATTCAAATGGGATAAACACATTAATCAAATATGTAAACGCCCTTCCCAAAGTACGTTTTTGCTTTCAAAACTACGATGTTTTGTTCCTGAATATGCCAGGAAAGTGTTCTTCCATGCACACTGTCTTTCACATATTAATTATGCTTCCACTGTGTGGAGTGCTGCTAGTCATAATCAAATACAAAAAATAAATTCATTGCATCGACGGGCAATAAAATTAATTTCTAACTGTACAACTATTTCAACAGATGAAAAATTTATAAAATTAAACATTTTACCTCTAAATAAACAATTTCAATATAATATGATCATGCTTATGTTTAAAGTTCACAACAATATTGCACCAAACTATCTAACCCGATTTTTAACTAAATCATCAAATGTATACCATTCCCAAAATTATCTCTTACCTAAACCAAAAATTGATCTATATAAGACTAGTTTTGGGTTAAACAAAACAAAACAATCAAATCATTTAAATTAATGCTTTTTAACCATATTTTAAATTCATAATTTGTCCACCCACAGGTCACCATATTATAATGGTATAATATTATATTGTTCAGATGACGTTTAGATATGTTAAAAGTTATTGTTTTGAAATTATTATAGTTTTACTTTTATATGTGTAACATGTGGCAGGTTTAATTGATTGTATAAATGTATTATGCTTGAGTTGGTGCCTGAAACAAGGACTAATTGTAAGAATAAGCTGTAAGCTTAAAATTATTATCCTTGTAACATGTTGTAATTGCAATAAACGTTTAAAGTCTAAGTCTTCTTCTTCTTCTTCTTCCTCTTCTTCTTCTTCTTCTTCCTCTCTTCTTCTTCTTCTTCTTCTTCTTCTTCTTCTTCTTCTTCTTCTTCTTCTTCCTCTTCTTCTTCTTCTTCTTCTTCTTCTTCTTCTTCTTCTTCTTCTTCTTCTTCTTCTTCTTCTTCTTCTTCTTCTTCTTCTTCTTCTTCGTCCTTGCTTTCTTTCTTTTATTACTTTATTCTACTTCCTTTGTTCTCATCCCCCTTCTTCATTTTCCACGGCTGATTTCCTTCTTTCGAACATTATGTACAATTTTCATGCAAATCGATTTGGGCATCTGTCTCAATTACTGGATTACTAAATCGATTGATTGCTTCCACACTTACAGACTGTAAAACGTCTCTCTCTCTCTCTCTCTCTCTCTCTCTCCTGTTTTTACTGTTTTGCTTTTCTTGTTTGCTTGTTTGTTGAATCTGTTTCTATAAAACAGTCTTTTGCCTTATGCGGAAAATTCAAAAATAGAAGACGATCGCAGCAATTTAGAATGCGGTATTTATAAATTATTCGCTTAAGGCGATTATTCAATATTCACTACAGTGAAATTCAGTCAAGCTTGCTCTCTGCGTGAAAAACAGCCAAGCCTAGGCTAGGCAATCAATTATAATCAAGACGACAAGAGGTTTCGCTTTCAACGTGACGAGTATCAGTACGGATAGGAGAACGAAGGTCACGTGGCAATGGAGTAATAAAATAGCAGAGATGTGTAAGCTGTCGGTACCGTGGGGCCGGGTAGCTCAGTTGGTAAGAGCGTCTTGCTAGTAACCGAAAGGTCGCTGGTTCGAATCCCGGATTGGTCAACGTGTGATCATATTATTTCCCCTTTACCAACAACTGGCCCGCTGGTGTCAGTATAAATCGGTCCAGTAGTCACCTATATGCGAAAGTGTCGTGTGACTATAATCTACAAACAACAAGCTGTCGGTACTGAGCTGTCTGAAATCTTCAATTCAGTGAATGTCAGATGTTTCGTTCGTCTTTTTGTTCATGCGAATCGAAATCTCAGAAGAGAAGTGGAAACAAAGACAATATTCCAGTTGCTATGGATCAGATTTCTCCATCGCCATCATTGAGATTGGATGAGATAGTCTTGATCAAGACAAATGCCTTTTTGAGAGCCAAAGCTGTTACTACAATTAGAAATTAACATGGGTATTCCTGGAAATTTTGCCTTTGTATTCCTAAGACTATCTCTGTGCAGAAGATACAGACTGTAAACAGAATTATCATTCTTATTCCTGGTAAACGTATTCTGCGTTTAATAAAGTAGCATTGAGGTTGAAGGTAACATGACAATACAAATCAACAGAAAACCTCGGCAATACTTTTGACACGCGTTTCTATTGTTGCAAGAAGTGCAATATTGAATGTAATTATGTTTTCATTCAACATTTTTCCTATCTCCATTCCACCTAGGTCTTTCCAGTTGCTTTGTGTTCAGGAGTAACTCTAAATCAGTAAATGCGACATTATGCCTACTTCATACTTTCGCTTTTGATATCTTTTGACCATGGGGGCCGATTAGTCCAATTTGCCATTTTACGGTCCCAGCATGCAGCAAACTTCTTTTTTCCCTTTAGTCCCACATTGCCCAAATTAGTTCCAGTTGCCCTTCTTTGTACAACCATAGTAGCGACTATTTCACCCCTTACAATAGTGTCTAACGTAGGTGGTCTATAAGTGGGATGGTCGGACCAAGGGGACTATCAGTGATGAAAAATGACTGGTTGTTCATTAGAAAACAGTTTGGAAGGCTACACGAAAGGGGCGGCAGGCCCAGAGCCGTTCAGAGTATTAAGACTGATAATATCCAGTTATAGTTCAAACCGCTAGTTGCAACGAATGGCAGGAAGGGGCGAAATGGCTCCGGATATGGTAGTGACGAGACCGAAGTTGTCCAGATTACTGGGGGTAATGGAAACAAATCTCTTCCGTTAAGAAGCTACAAAGAAACAATGCATGCACTATTCTGGATGAACCAGACGCAGCGTCGACCAGATAAACCTTAACGACCCTTAGGAGGACAAGTCCACCCATAGTGCTGAAACGGTACTTTCCGTAAACGTAAGCCTTTAATAATGATTATCGCTTCAAGAAGAACGACTTTTGCCTTTCAAAGAGGTGGACAAGACTCAAAATGCATTTTATCATGGTAAATTTGCAGTTGCCGGCCAAAGCAGGAGTCAAATAACTGGAGGTTATCTTATCACATGCAAAGGTTATGGCGACACGATCAATATAGGATGAATCTTCTGCTGGATTTCAATCATAATTGTGTGATCAGATATGGGTATATCTCTAAGCGTGATAATTTGGGCTTTGCAAATTGAATGGTGAGGCTTTAAAAAAATGAAAATGGTAAGCAACTGGGCACATTTTGTAAAACTTGTTTGCTGTGACAACGTTAATAATGGATGTGTGATGAGATAAGTAGAGACGGTTTTGTATAACCGGAACATAATATTTGTACACACTTTACAGTAGGCAATTTACATTGCCTTCTTTACTGGAAGTCAAGTCAAGAAATCTTTATTCCACGAGAACATTGGAAAATGTGTTGTGTCACAGTGCATACATGGCAAAAGAAAATAATAATACAACAAGACGTTAGAACACCTCTCCCTCAGTATAACAGCAAGCTAAATGCAGTCTCTCTCTCCCCTGCACACACACACACACACACACACACACACACACAGTACGCGTATATACGTAAACACACGCACATATATACACAAACATGGGTGGAATAGGAAATTGTCACTAAAAAACTGTCGATAAACATACAACTCTCACTCATCTTTTGATGCAATTTTTCTCACTGCAGTGAATATTAAACACGGTTTACCTGGCTTTGATCTTAAGGAGCATGTAGTAAAGGATTCTAAGGTGGTCTTCAGAGGAAAACAAAGTCTGTTAAAAACACAAAGTCAACAAAACATAGTAAAAGACCTGTCTGTCTACACTTGGCTATGTCAATAAGAATGAACGAAAATTGCGTTTTATATACAGGACCTCAAGTACACCTGTCACATATAAACCAATATACATTATTAATTGTCCGAATTGTATGCAAAGTTGTAAATTTACATGCACATTTAAAATAATGTTCCTTCACGTCGTCAGTACAGTTTTGAATGTGAAAATCAAAGGGTTTTAAATGCTTTTGTATGCGAGTTGTGTTATTATCAACACGGACAAAGTCAGTATAATAATATTATTTGAACAGAGTATAATTCACCAACAAACGATTTAGACTAAAACCGCACGTGCTTAAGATCAATAGAATAACAATCCACCTCTCCCTCCAAAAATAAAACCACCCCAACTCTTACACTCCTCCGTCTTTACCCTCTGGACTTGGTTAAATTCACAAATCGTTTGTACAACGCCAATAATAATTCCTGGCAGCTAATTTCGCGTACAAGAGGTCATGCACCGGTGTATTAAAATACTGGCAAGAGATAGGGAAACAAAACACATTCTTCGCTTGAAATTATCCTTTCGTAAATAGCCTTTTATCTCAATAAAAATCTTACAAGCGGCCCTCTCGAGAGCAAGGTTAGTACCTCAGATCAAAAGATTATACAAAATGGCCCGTGTAATTTGGTAACCCAAAACGGCCGTGTGAAACTTGAGGACTGCCGCTATTTTTTTTTTAACCTATACCCGCCTTCTACATTTTTCCTGGCTTCCTCCTCCTTCTTTTAAGCCACCTTCCTTTCTTTTCTACTTCGATTATTTTCTTCTTCCACCTCCTCCTTTTCCTTGTTGTTGTTGTTGTTGTTGTTGTTGTTGTTGTTGTTGTTGTTGTTTTCTTCTTCTTCTTCTGCTTCTTCTTCTTCTTCTTCTTCTTCCTCCTCCTCCTTCTCCTCCTCCTCCTCCTTTTCCTTGTTGTTGTTGTTGTTGTTGTTGTTGTTGTTGTTCTTCTTCTTCTTCTTCTTCTTCTTCTTCTTCTTCTTCTTCTTCTTCTTCTTCTTCTTCTTCTTCTTCTTCTTCTTCTTTTTCTTCTTCTTCCTCCTCCTCCTTTTTCTTGTTGTTGTTGTTGTTGTTGTTGTTCTTCTTCTTCCTCCTTTTCCTTGTTGTTGTTGTTGTTGTTCTTCCTCCTCCTTTTCCTTGTTGTTGTTGTAGTAGTTGTTGTTGTTGTTCTTCTTCTTCTTCTTCTTTTTCTTCTTCTTCTACCTCCTCCTCCTCCTTCTTCTTCCTTTTTATTGTGTCTGCTATTAACTCTTTCGTCTCATAGTTACTTTTTTGATACATGCATGAAAGTTGCCCACATGAGCATTCACTGTTAGTGTTTGATTAGCCACATCTGGATAGTAGTGACCAGCGCTTTGAGAAGCTCTCTGAGCTTGTAAGTGCGCTATATAAAAGTAATCTCTTTCTTTTCTTTTTACCCTTTTTGTGCCTCTATAATATTATGTTTCAAGAAAGATCTTCCAAATTTACGAATGAACGACGCCTTAAAAACTCAAAAGCCTCTCGTACGATACCAAACATACACACACTCTCACACACACAAACACACACACAAATCTACACTACGTAAGAGAAAAAAAATCAAATAAAAAAAGCAGGAACCACAGCTCCTTGGCCGCCCGCGTCGCGTGTCAGAGGTCTATCAATGCAAAAGCTACAAACATTTTTCGTGCAACAAAAGCCTGAGATGGGAGGGGTGGAGCGTTTAAACGTGTAGCGAGGACATGCGGTGCTGGTCTACCGGGAGTTCGGGATCAAGAGAGATCAAGTGGAAACGTGAAGAGTCACGGTCGTGAAGTTAGGAACCAGACAGTCTGGGAAACTGTGTACCCCAGCTGACGCGGAGGTTTGTTTTTTATATATCTAAACCTGAAGTTAATAATAATTATAATAACGTATTTGTAACACGAGGTAGTTCTGCCCAGACTAAGACAAAGTGGGAGAGTCTCTACTGCATGGAAGTCAGCTAGTAATGATGCTAACCTTAGTACTGAAAACTGGGTTCGTTCTTGCGGCTACATCTCGCACGTTTTTGTTGTTGTTGTTGTTGTTGTTGTTTGTAGATTATAGTCACACGACACTTTCGCATATAGGTGACTACTGGACCGATTTATACTGACACCAGCGGGCCAGTTGTTGGTAAAGGGGAAAATAATATGATCACACGTTGACCAATCCGGGATTCGAACCAGCGACCTTTCGGTTACTAGCAAGACGCTCTTACCAACTGAGCTACCCGGCCCCACAACGTTTTTGTATTGAAATGAATTGTTTTTATACAGCTCTGTTGAGCACAACAAAGCGGCTCAAGGCGCTGGCGGTAAACAGGATCTAAACTCAAGCCACCCAAGGCGCCACCTTGTTGCTTCATGAAGCGGTCTAAGGATTCAGGCAAACTGAGTGATCCAGAACAACCAAGAGTGTGTAGGACGTGGTGCTTGCTGGGTGCTGTTATGGTTCTGGCACTCACCCATCTAGAACATCCACGTCAGAATCATTAAAGGCGGTATTAGAACATCCACGTCAGAATCATTAAAGGCGGTATTAGAACATCCACGTCAGAATCATTAAAGGCGGTATTAGAACATCCACGTCAGAATCATTAAAGGCGGTGCGATGGAATGCATACGTTCACGGACTAGACCTCGGTTTATATTCGTACTCTCGTCCGAAAAATCCTCCCGGAGATCCTGCAACCAGTGAAGCCATTTCCACCGCTTAATCCTGAACCCAGCTTGTCGAGACCGGAGCTGTCTGGACAAACTCGACATGAAGGCAACCCGAAACGAGACAGGTAACGGAGATAGCAAGCCAGAGGAGCGATACTCCACCAGACGTCCATTGCACTTCCCACCGAATGCAAACAGACAAGTGTTTCTGATAAAAAGAACGGAACCCCTGATTTGTTCTTTCTACTCAAATGATAGAAAACCTTGAATAGAATTTCAGAAAAAAGGAAGAGAAAAAAGAACCAGAAGATAACTCTGATCGACTTCATTAATTGATTTAACTTTTCTTTTATCCACATTCAGAAAATCTCGACACTGTCTCCATAACTGAAATACTAACAAAGTGACTTGCTTTGAAGGAATATAATGAGATAATTTTAAGCATCCTCACAACCAAAACAAAAGATGGGGGGGTGGGAGGGCGGGTGCGGAGGAGTGGGTGTAGGAGAGAAACACACAAAGACAGAGAACTAGGTTGCAGACCTTCTCAAAAGGAAATGTCTATACTCTACACTAGCATGGCGACTCGCTTTAAGACAGAGCCATCTATGGTGAGGCACACTTCATTTACTTCAAATAATATACCAAACTAAAAGTACCCAAGCCCCTTAATTATAATGAACAAGCACAGACTGTTGAAGCTTGTTAGCACTTAGATCTAAAGGTGTATGCAAAGTCGTCCAAAGAACACCGCTGCCCTAGTAGCGAACTGGGTCTGTTTAGCCAGTGGACGATAATTTGCTAAGCCACGAAACCAGCTTCTTTGGTGCAAAGAGATGAAAGCGCTTTTAATTCAAACGTACAAGCAGCGTCTAGGCTGAAGCCATTTCTTTAACATGTACGTAGATCTACCAGGCAGTGAATCGCTCTCTGTGCAGCGTCGTTGTTTAATACCTTGTCCAGGAAACTGAGAACATTAAAGCTGTCTTGTACTTGTGAGAACTGATGAAAGTGGAAGCTCCACAAAGCCAGTGGCAGCAAAGAAACAATTTGCCAGCAAGTGGTTTCTAGCGCGGCAGCCACCAGTGCGTTTTGTAGTATAGTGTAGCCAGCATTCTGCTGATGTAGTACAGTGGGCCTACAGAGTGGATGATAATTTGCTCGGAGGCGAGTAAATTACAGGTACGACGAGTGGCGTCGAGAGAGCAGCAGGTGCTTTGCCACGGGTCGAAGGGCAACAAGACGTTGATAGCGCGGTGCGCCTTGAAAGGATCAACGCGGAGGGAAATGAAGGAGGAGACGCATGGGAGGAGGAAGAAGCAGGAGGATCTAGTGAAGGGACAATGGTCGCCTTAGCTGCTGGAATAATAATAATAATAATAATAATAATAATAATAATAATAATAATAATAATGGATGCTATACGCGCCTTATTCCTAAATCAGACTCAAAGCGCAGCGATCTGTAACCAACATACACGCTCTTGTGCAGTGACACTCGCTGTTAAGCTTTAGCAGAATTATCTCCCGTCCAAATATTTAGCTCAATATTGCTCGACTTAGCAGCAGTTAAATCTTTTCTCTCTCTTCTCTCTCTCTCTTTCTCTCTCCACCCTTACAGTGGCGCTCGCTACATTATGTGACACTTATCTACCATCCAAATGTCGCTCATTGCGGAACTGCCTTCCGCTCTGAGTATCACTAGATTCCACAGTTGCATTGCTAACTTGCCCCACAATCTCTGGCGATCTATTACACTCGCATGGGAGCATGGGAGGCTAGTGGAGAGCAAAATGGCTAAAAGAGGCCTCGTAACGATATATACATGGACTCTATATGTATATTATATAGTGTCCATGATATATAATCTAGATTGCTTCGTTCTCAATTACAATTTGATATGCCAGATAATCATTTACATTTTCTCATCTAAAAATACTGCACATTGCGACCTGTTCACATACTTGTATCTTGCTGGAGGAGGCAATAAACAGAACGCGCCCTATAAACATGTAGCAAAGCAAGAGAAACAATGCCAAGGATGAAGATAACATATTGACTTTTATTGGGGATAGCGGACTAACCGAAACCTTACTAAATCTTCCTAAATCAGAGTGACTCTTCGTAGGTCTTCTTCTTCTCCTCCTTATCCTCATCCTTCTTCTCCGTCTGCTTATTCTATAACGAAATTGTTACATTTTCTTAAAATATATGTAGCCACAGCTAACAACACTCACACAAATTCGGCGAAAATGGTCTGTGGTGCAAGCCTTGTAGTCTACATGCATCTAGATTTTGACCAACGTGGGCTCGATCCTGAATTTCATGGGAACAATTTGTGTGCGTGCTGGATCACGGTGACCAGCGCCATCAGCAGCTCTTTGAGATGATAGGCGCGGAGCGGGAAACGACGTGCCATGGTGGTAAGCCAGGACTGAAGACGCGTGACCACAGTGCAGACGTGTGTACTTGCTGCCCTCTCCGCTATCTGCTCCAGTGGTTGTCAGTACAGGCGTTGCAGCCCTCTCCCTTTGTGAATGTCAATGCGCATAGTCATCCCGTATCTACAAGTTGATACAGAGTGTCGTCAAAACAGAGCTGTTATAGAGAGCTCTGAGATCACACGCTTCAAGTTTCTATAGCATTATATGAAACTATGATTACATTTTCACCTTAGTTGAGCTAGCGAAAACAGTGTGATATTGTCAAAATGTATTAAGATAACTTTTTTTGTTCAGAATCTGAGTCATAAAACTTAATAAGGATAAAGGTATTCAATTGGAGTTGTTTTTCGGCGTATACTACGTCCTTTTTGGATGGTTCTCTTGAAATATGTCTGGAAAGTTAAGAAATGTTAACCGTTAACGACTAATGAAAACTGTTGTAATTTAACAGTTTCAACTCATTTGCGTTCAGGTGCGTTCTCTCCGATACTGAGTTTAAATCTGGTCGTTCCTTTGCTCTTGTCTTATACTGTTATAGTGGTCTTTCCAAACTTCTTTCAGCCAGTTTTCACGACCCATGCTAAAATTATTTCACCATTCAAGAACTCACCGCTTTAATCACAATAAAGTGCGACGTACATGTACATGTACAATAATTTAATGTATGAATGAGAATTAATTGCACACATAGGTACAAATTATCCACATGTATACACACGGCATAGTCTACTTTCATTTACCACTAGGCTCTTCCTCGCTCCTCTCCAGCGTTGTTAGTGTTCTTGTTTAGACTCGTCTGGTATTTGTCTACACCTGTCAAGCGCGGGTAAACGATGAAGAAGAATTCACTTCAGGTTGGTCAGTTAATGATGAGGCTCCAGACTCCGTGCGCACAAACCCTAATAAGACTTGTCATGCCGTCGCCTATTATACTGAGACTCAGAGGGCGCAACGGAAAAAAACGAGCGGCACTGGCAAGCTCAGTTTCTCCTTTTCGAGAAGCTTAGCTCGAAAATTTATACTGTGTTGTAGTGTCTTGCTTTTGTCTAGAGTGGCATTCTTTTGGTTTATGTACCTTTTTGTTCTTCATTATTCTCTTTAGAATGGCATCCAACGTAATGGTAGTCGCTACACATCGTAATACATTCATGATACTATCTTCGTCGAATATCGAATGCTCTTGGAGGACCTTCGCTACTCGGAATAACTGAAGTTTCGCGAAAGTCTCGCGCAGAGGACGTGACTAGCCATGGATCACCGAGACTAAGAAAATTTTGTTTTTAAGTTAAACAGACTTATCTCCCTGCCTAAAGAACACTCAAGTCTCGTTTGCAACCTCGTTTTTAATTGGTTCGTGCTGGCTTGATCCTAAGACAATCAACAAAAATAAATCAGGCTTTGTCTTGAAATTTTGCTAGAACATCTACGGACGGAAACTTTTAAACGACAAACAGTAACTTCCAATCACTAGTAACCCTGCTTTAGCCGTCGAGAGCAAAGAAACATATACAACAACCAGACGGACCGTAGGCCTATACGACCTATTAATTTAGGTGTGTTGTCGTTGATGTTTTTAGACCTTTATACAATGATTCTTACCTCTATTATTTTACTTCCCAACTCACAGTAGCTTACAATTATTGCTGAGTCAGAAATATATTGTTTTGGGCTGGTGGCTAGTAATATAGATCTATTTTATGAACATACTTACCGATGTGTCCAAACAGTATGCCAAAATGTTATCACGATCCGGTCGCTGTTTAGACTACACACGATAAACAGAACAGACATGTTTGTCATGAAACAGTTTGCTTTTCTTGTCTCCTTCTTCTCTTGTTTCTTTTCTTTCTCTTGTTTCTTTCTGTATTTCGTTCTTTCTTTCTTTCTCATCCATCCTCATTTTCCTCCTCCTCCTTCTTGTTCTTCTTCTTGTTCTTCTTCTTGTTCTTCTTCTTGTTCTTGTTCTTCTTGTTCTTGTTCTTCTTGTTCTTGTTCTTCTTCTTCTTGTTGTTCTTCTTCTTCTTGTTCTTCTTCTTGTTCTTCTTCTTCTTCTTCTTCTTCTTCTTCTTCTTCTTCTTCTTCTTCTTGCTCTTCTTGTTCAGCTTCTTGTTCTTCTTCTTCTTGTTCATGGGCAATATTAAAGTGATTAAACCATCGGTTTGCTGACTTGTTATGTGGGTATGCTAAAGCCTAAAGGTAACAATTTTGTCAACGCGTTTGCTTTTTCGGCATATATGTCAGTTCAGAAATATCTCGCGTGCATATATGAAAGATCTGGGTGGTGCCAGACAGAACTAGAAAGAAAGAAAATGAGAAGAAGGAGATTGGGGGAGTTAATCAAATAAAAACAGAGACAGAGAGAGACAGACAGACAGACAGACAGAGATTAGTTCCCGTATTGAGAAAGAAATTAGTTGAAAAGTACTTAAGGGAATTGTATTATTAATTAAAATTGTCGGGAAAAAACGTATTCGTAAATATGTAAAAAGGAATAGCTGTCGTTCATTTAATTACAATTAATTTGTTATTAAAGTCATTAAATTTGATTAACTCTCCATCAGCCACCAACCACTTCCAATGGATATCTGCTTCTTTGCCTAACTTTGCGTCCATTCGCAAAGAAAAAACTGTTTTGGCCCCCCATCCACCCCGTTCATATTGGGCATACTTATATCACGCTTTTAAAGGGAGAAGAACCACCGTAGTGCTTTACATGGGACAAATCCTTTTCCATCCGCCATTTTATTTCTGAATATGCTGATCTGGTTGATTTGTTACAGTTCAGCAATAAAGTTACTTTTATGCACATCTTTTATTGTATTTTAATGTTTTAGAGGTCTAGTCCGATTTTGAATAGTTTTGTGTCGTCCTGATTCGGCAACTAGCAGTCCGCTGGACCCTATAAACATTGATTATCTAATCTAAAAACTTCCAATCTATAATTAAATACTGTACATTGTGTTTTATCTGGTGTTTTTTTTTTCATCTAAGTAAGATCGGACAAAAGACGAAACCCGTAGAGTCAGTGTGTAATCCGCTGCACTTTGGCAGTAGACAGTCAGTATCTCCAGGTGTTTTTGTTTCTTTGTTTGTTTGTTTTTCACCTGCTGAGTTTTATGCCGCTTTAAACACCCAACTACTCTGTCAATCTCTCCCGTGTACATTTCTACCCGGCCACGTGTAATATAAAGGGCTAAGAAAAACAGAGCTCATCACATTCTTTTCAACCGATTGGCCCCATTAGTCATGGCAAAGGCTTAAAGGGTTCAGATTGCGACGTCGCCAAAACAGTTTTAGTGCATCATGATATTCTTCAAAACAACACCTATCACATTTACATTCTTCTAAGACAAAGAAAAAGTAAGAGGAGAAAATGGTGAGGAGAAACAGGAGCAATGTTTTTCCTGGCAGAAAATCCTCCCTTCCTCTCCTCCCCTTTCCCCCTTGTTCTGGCACATAAATAGGTAGTCCCACACCTAATGTAGACGGTGGGTAACTTGACGATGACCTTGACTTTAATAGTGGAACTTCTGCATGTTAGTATGCGCGCTCAAGATCAAACTTCCCGATTGTTAGTAATTACACGCAGTCTTGTTTTTGTCTTTGGATGTGTGCTCGCGTTGTGATTTTGTTTGCGTGGAATTGGGTGTAAATGTGTGCTTGGGAGTCTGTTTGCGTCAGAATGTGTGTGGGTGTGTGTGTGTGTGTGTGTGTGTGTGTGTGTGTGTGTGTGTGTGTGTGTGTGTGTGCGTATAGGTGTGAATGTGAGCGCGCGCATGTGTGTGTGTGAGTACGCGCGCACGTGTTTTTAAACGGGTGTGTTCAATTTGGCCATTAAGCACTCTTTAACGGGACTGTTGCATGTCTGGTGTCAAACAATAAATAGCCAAGATTTCATCTATTTTTTGACAGCTGCGACCATGTTGGCGCCTTTTTTTTTTTATAGACGTCCAAAATCAAGTATTATCTAACCAGATCATTCTCGCAGAGGACGTACGTGCAATTTGTATCAAACTGCCTGAGAGATATAAGGCTTCCTTCAGAGACTAGGCTTAAGTTTGTATCAAAGGTACCAAGTAGGGGGTCCGACGTTTACAATGTCGCTAATCAAGCTTGCTGATGTTTTGGATGATGTCCACCGGTGATACTGATATGCACCTCAGAACAAATGCGTCCTTGTTGACATTCGTCGAAGACACGAACGACCAAAAGCGACTGCGATTTGATTTGTGGTCTTCACTGGAACTTGCCGTGTGTGGTGGGTCTGGGTAATTAGTGGTATAGGTTGAGAGAGAGAGGGGGAGAGAGAAATAGAGAGAGAGGGAGGAAGGGAGGGAAGTAGGGATAGAGGATGAATATTTTCATTGACGCCAACCTCAAACATAAGTAAACACTAACTCGTGGTTTGGATACGATCCATATTGACACATTATACTAAAATATACGAACTGTGCCTTCTTGTACCCCTTCCTCGCGTGCCTGCCTGTTACATTACATGATCTCATCTAACCAAGGTATGATAAATAAAGCATAGGTTGGATTAAGACCTGAGGGGCCGGGTAGCTCAGTTGGTAAGAGCGTCTTGCTAGTAACCAAAAGGTCGCTGGTTCGAATCCCGGATTGGTCAACGTGTGATCATATTATTTTCCCCTTTACCAACAACTGGCCCGCTGGTGTCAGTATAAATCGGTCCAGTAGTCACCTATATGCGAAAGTGTCGTGTGACTATAATCTACAAACAAACATTAAGACCTATTTCCTCTGTATTTAATATAATATGAATAGTCTACGCTGTGTTGTAAGATAAAGTAGTCATGAACAGAGGCTGTTGTTGTATTTACAAAGCGCAAACAACCCTAGATTCATTGCATGTTGGCGCAACCGATATCATCAACGACGCCATATACCTTAGTTAAAATAAACAAAACTCTATTGTGGAGTAAGTCTTCTTGTTGTGGTTCTGCAGTCAAGCGTTTTCCATCCCGTCAGCCTATACAGACTAACGGCGTCCAAAGAGGATGACACGATTACGCAATTAAAGGGGCCGGTATATCAGTTGGTAGAGCGGTTTACTGGTAAACGAAAGGTCCCAGGTTCGAATCCCGGATTGGCCAACGTCTGCCCACATTATTTTTCCCTTACCATCAACTGGTTTGCTGGTGTCATAATAATGTGACCAGTAGT
>CM072512.1:59717019-59737019 GCA_036898135.1 Oncomelania hupensis | reverse complement strand
CGATAATTTTATTCAAGAGCATGCCTTATAAACCTATTTTATTCCTAGAACGTAACACATGCTTTTATACAAACATGTGTCACATTGTTTATACGAGGATGCACATCAATTGCTTTGGCTTACCTATCTCAGCCGGGATGCTCCTGACAGTATTCCCCATGGACGGACCGTTTCTCATCTCCCCGGACTGGTACTTTTTGTACAAATCCAGCACATACTGAGGCATGGGCGGAGGCACTCGTGGGTCGGGGATCAAGTGCCCCCGGCCTTTGCGAGGCGGAGGAGTTGACTCGAATCCTAAGAGTTTGCGGACAGCTTCGTGTAAAAGCACGTTGTGGGCCCCTGAAGTCTCGACGCTGTGGCCTGTGTGAGATTGTGTTTTGCGTGAAGACTTAGATTTGGGTTTTGGCGACTTTTGTTTGGTTTTGGGTGAGAGGTGAGATTTGGTATTCTTGTCTCTGTGAGTGGAACTTGAACCGGAAGGGACGGAGGAGAGTCTGTTTGTCCTGGTTGTCATGGTAGTGGGGATGGTGGTCCCCGTGGTAATAGGAGCCGTATCACTGTACCCCAAGATAACGTTATCTTTTTCTTTGACACGGAAATGAGTTCTTGATTGCTCTTCTCCTACCTCTAAATGTCTTCCTCCTTCTCTTTCTCCTTCTCCTCTTCTTCCTCCTACTTCCCTCTCTTCCGGCAATCCACCTTCTCTCACATCCGGAAGTTCATCGAATGCTCCTCCTTCAATGAAATCAAGAGTGATATTCTCCATACCGTGGCTGGAGTTTTGGTCGTCCCTGTCGCTGCTGCTCTTGTAAAGATGATGCTTAGCGGAACACACAGTGGCGGAGCCCAATAAAAGGGTCAACACAATTAACGTCCACGATAACCGAGTCATCGTCCTCCTCTTCCTCGTCGTCGCCGTCGCCGTAGGTCTGCATCGTTCTTTCCAAGACCCTGATGATGAAATATCGGTGTGCGTCGTCGTTGTTATTGTCGTCATTATGATGAACATGTGTGGGTGGCAGGTTTGTGTACTGGCTAGCCTGTGGCTTGATGCTGAGTGAAATCCGGGGGACTGGAACTGGAACCTATTAGCCACATCCCATATGGCTATTTTCCAGTCTACCAGCCAAAACCACTGCACTGTCGAAAGACTGAGTTTCTTAAACTCTTTCTTTCTATTTTGTTTTTCCTGCTAGGCAACGGACAGTTTCTTCGTTAGTTCAAACACAGAAAGAAGATTCAATGCACTGCCTACATTTTTTTCCCCAGTTTCAATGCAGTTCGAAGAAACACACTTAATCAGAAGCTTATAACAATGGTGATTTCAAATGTATCCACAGAAAATCTACACACGGGCAAAAAGGGTAGTCAAAAAATAGTTTTCCACTGGCCTTTCAGTTGAATTTGAGATTCTCTGTTGTCAGTTGAGGAGTTTTCGTTTAAAGCTCACCAAAAGATAATCTGTGATCACTGAATGCACAGCTGTAAACAGTAACAGATGGCACAATCAGGTGCAAAACTGATTTACAGACGTTCAAGGGCAAACGATTTTTCATTGCAGTCAATACACAGGTACAAAATCAAAAAGTTCTTTCACAGTCCAAGTGAAACGAAAATTAAAAACATCGAGTTCTGAAGACAACAATAAAATCCACAATTATTTTTCACACGGCACAGTATTCCGCAGAGATGCTGAAAAGGAGAAAAAAACACCAAAACGTAATGAAACATTTAAAAACACTGATTTTTATAAAAATAAAATTAAAATTTCTTTAAATTACTAATTACTACCGATAAAAATGCTGATAGAATAGTTTCCAGTATTTTAAAACACTTTCATTGATTTGATTATACATGAAAAAAGGGTAAACATAGGGCTGATAATTATATATGTTAAATTAGGACTATAATTTAGAGAGAAACACATTCAACAAAGTTTCATACTTCTTAGATGGCAGATGGCATTTAATCAATCTAACATTCATTTCAACATTATTAACATTTAAGGGACAATAACTATACAGATGGGACAATAGACAACGTAAATGCGCACACAAAAAACGACAGCGTGTGACTGAAACTAAAAAATAAATACTTAAAAAGCGCTGGACAACCACACTGATCTGACAACTGCATAATGCCAGCAAAAACAACTTTAGTTGAAATTTAGAATATCAACTTTCACAGAGTACTCACTGATTTAGTAGACTAGTAGTAGCTGTTTAGGCTACTTATGCTGCAAAGCATGCTTCTGTCTGAAAACCGCAAGCTAGTGCAAAGAAGGGTATAGCCGCAGAACGTCAGCGTGTGCGGGGTGGTGTGGTGGTTGGTTGAGGGCCTCGCGATGGGTCTCTCTCTCTCTCTCTCTCTCTCTCTCTCTCTCTCTCTCTCTCTCTCTCTCTCTCTCTCTCTCTCTCTCTCTCTCTCTCTCTCCCCGATTGCCTTTGCGTGTTTCACCTTACCTCCCAAGCCTAGCGGTCCCGTCCCTCCGTCTATAGGCCAACCCAGGAGACGCGGAGTCGCGCAACTCGTACGCTCCGCGACACACAGGCGACGGCGTTTCGGGGGCAGAAGATGGTGGTCTATCTGCTGTTTACGGCTCTCTTCAAATCCTCCCTACCCTCTCCCTCTCACCCTTTCCACCCTTTCCCCTTTTTCTCAATATCAACTCTTCAAATATACTACGAGAGTACTGTAGTAGTAAATTCCCACCCACTCCTCCACAACAAGTTCCCTTGTTCTCTCATAACTCATAGCAGCATCTACAGGTATTGAAACTATAGCACCCTTGCCAGGCATACACGGAAGACATTATGCAAAATGCGGATACTGGATGATGGTGGTGTGGCAGCGATTCTTTCTTCCATGTCTACACGCTCGCAAATGCCATTATAATATTTACAATAGTTTTATAGTAGTGAAAATAATTATAGCAATCTGCATTTCCAGTCGTCTGGACAAAAACGTTATTTTTACTCTACCGCACCAAAAAATGGAAGTCAAATAATAATTAAAATTGGTTTTCATACTTTACACAAAAGAAGCCATATCAAACGAAAACAGCCCCGCTGTTGTTTTATTAACACTAAACAATAAAATTAATAAAATCCTGAAGTTTACAAAGAGGGATAGAGAATGCTAATCTTGGGGAAGGCTTTGGTAGGGGGACACTTTGGTTGGTCAAAATTGGCTTTTGTAAAAGGAGGTGAACACATTTTAATATGAAAATGTCATGTACTTTAATGAAAGTTTTCCACTATTTTAACACTAGTCCTTTTAATAGCCAAATTGATGACAAAGTTTCGCAAAACAGGACTGGAAACAATATTTCCTTATAAAACATTGTAGTCAGAGTTTACAATTATAATCGTATCGTATTAGAATTGTAAAATATATGTGTCCCTTTAAGATTATTGCTAAATTAAATATATAATATAAATAGCCCAATACCTAGTGGTCGTTTTTATTCTTCACACATATTATGATTTGATGTAAATGAAAAAAGCCCTGAATCTAAAAAAGCAATAACGACCAAAAACTAATTTACCAAATTAAGACTAAAGATAACGATAAATATGGAAAATAATGCATCTCTTGTTCTGTGTGATCTTGATCCTACCCCACCGCAAACACCCACCACCCTCTACACACACACACAAATCAACATTATGCCAAATGAAACGGAAATGACCAAACTAGTAGTGTACAGAGGCTTTTTGCCGAAACTTTGTGGGAAAGTCTGGAAAAGTCCCGGCAGTTTGCGTGCTTAAGAAATGCGGCCACATATCCGACTTTTTGGCGCCGCTGGCACCTGCTACCCTTTCCACTTGACTCCACCTTAAGAACAAAGCAGCCAATCAGCGGCGAGATTTGCATGCAGGCCCCGCCCACTACCATTCACAAAGTGGTAATTTCTAGTGTGCGCCCCTGTCAGTCCAAGGACGGCGCCACGCGCGCACGACATTAATAATTCAATCTGTTATACAGGACAAGTTACGTTTAGGAAGTCGTAGTAAATACGATGTTTACTATGTCTGTGTGTGAGCCAAGTGGGAGTGGTTGGGGACAACTGGGCACTGAAATGCTGTTTGATGTTCATGCGACCATAGCGCTCGTAACAGTCCAAATTACCAATCAGTCATTGGGGTTTAAAGAATGTGGTTATATTACAACAAATGCGCCATTCAGAGTTTACACGAAGGCCTTGATTGTTCTGGAATAAAATTGATCCTTATCAAAACCTTAGAGTATCAAGTTGATTACGGTCTTTGATACGTTAATGACTAGTAACTGAAACAAAAACATCGTTGCCCTGTCCTATCCTATCCCGTAACTCGAAGGCCGTTGGGGCACCACAGATGATCGTTTAAACAGCATACTCCTTTTCTCTGTCCTCAGCAACCCTCATGGCTTCGCTCAGTGTCAAGCCAGTCCATTCTCGAATGTTGTCCTCCCACCTCTTTTACTGTCTCCCTCTTCTTCTGCCTCCTTGCACCGTGCCTTGCACGATGGTCTTTGCAAGGCCTGAGGCTCTGATGACGTGACCATATCATCAGAGTTTCCGTTTTTTCCGCCACTGTGAGCATGTCATCGTGTTGTCCAATGGCTTGTGTGATGGTCTGTCGGACTTCGTTGTTGGTGATGTGCTGGGTATAGGAAATGCCCAAAAGTCTTCTGTAGCACCTTATCTCCATGCTTTGTATTCTTTGTTGTAGATTTGCTGTGAGAGTCCATGTTTTGCAAGTGTATAGGAAAATGGAGATGACAAGAGAGAGCATCAGCCTTACCTTGGAATGCATACTGATAATCCTGTCTTTTCAAATGGACTTCAACGTTGTCAGGGCCGCAGAAGTTCGTGCGATCCTGGAGATGACTTCCTGTCGGGACCCATTGTCTGATACAATGACTCCTAAATATTTGAAGCTATGCACTGTGTTGAGGGATTGGCCTTGGACTTTGATGTCCATGTTGATGCCATTGGTGTTGTTGGTCATCAGTTTGGTCTTCTCTGCACTTATTTACATTCAATGGGCTCTGGAGGTGGTGTCAAGCCTCTGTACCAGCTGTTCAAGTTCTTGTTCCTCTCCACCAAATCCACGATTATTGCTACAGTTTCTAATATTGAATTCATTCATAAAAATACTATATATAGACCTACATACAATTCTTAATCTGATAATGTATGTAAATTAGATTGTGAAACATTTCCACAATGCCTCATTGGGCTACTTGACCCACCGCCGTAGATCAGTGGTAGAGCGTTCGCCTAACACACCGATGACCCAGGTTCGAATCCCGTGGTGGGCAAAAAAGTGACAATATTTCATTGATCAACTTAGCAGCGTGATTGCTCTTATGGTTCAGTGTTGATTTTAGGTCCCTATCTCTTCTACCTTAGGATGGTTATCCCCGTCTGCCGTATCGCCAATGTGGGTGTGGACTTCATTTCACTGTGCTGGAAAGTACGTGTGCTATCTCATAGTAATGCCTATATAATAAGAGCGCGTTTTAAATGCTGGTTGATGCTGTGAGCATTTAAATAACATTTTGTTAGCAATATATTCGATGCTTTCGCGTGTGGGCTATATTTTACTATTGAGACTCACAAACTTTCGTACTCAATCATCTCAATAATTAGTTGTATTGTATAATAGGCCTAGGTTCTTCAAAGTCCGAGTACGGGTATCGTCAAAGCCAAGTGCCCTTCGTAATGGTAATGGTCATCAAATGACTAACTTCAACTACTGACCATTTCCCTCTCCTGTCTTCTTGAGTCCTCCTGGTCTTCCCTCTTTCTCGTCTTGCTCTACTTCAATCTCATCTCGTTCTTGTTCTTCTTCTTGTTTTTTTTCCTCCTCCCCTCCTCCTTCTTCTTCCTCCTCCTCCTATTTTTAATAATAATATTATTATTCTCCTCTTTCCTTACCTCCTACAACGTCCTTCGCAGGGACTGTAACGCCTATGTCCTAGACGGGTGAGTGTCAGATACAGCAATCTACCCAGCAAGCACTACATCTTCTTCCTCGTTGTCCCGGTCACCTGGTCTTCAGCCTCCATGCATGCAGCGCTTTTGCAGAGGGAGCAGTCCGAAGTTCACCCGCAACAGTAACGGATAAAACAATCAAGAGGAAGAAAGAAGAAAGAAACAAATAACAATATATCTCGTCTCATTTGCCAACCTCTTTTTTCAGCCCATTTTCATAATAACAAAATCAGGACCACTACACCTTAAGTTTTAAGAAAGTATGCCATCTTTGGCATGAAACACCCGTACTTAGTCATTCATACTTTATGATCACTGTCCGATCAAACGGCTGGGAGATCTCTATACCATTAACAAGCGGGACTTGGCGTGAGCGAGGCAATGGGACAAACCCGATCTACCTGAACTCACGTCGGTCTGTTTGATAACCATCTCCGCACAGCTAACCTTGCAACAGGCGGATTTGCTATAATTTGTTTGGCTGCCCGATTATGAACTGGTCTGTGACCCCCTTCAAGTCAATGCGAAGTGTACCTAAAGAATTCGCGCTATAGCCTTCCTTCCCAGGTAGGACAAACACGTCGTAGAACCATTGAAGTATTTCACTACATCAGTGTGAATCTTCGGAGTACTTATTTGACTGTGGTCAACTTTACTGACGTAGAAGAAATAACTTCCTCTAAACCGTGGGTCATTGACTGTTTGAGATAGAAAATGTTCAAATAGCTCCAGGAAGGTAGAACTAATAAAGTTCATGATCTTAAATGAATGATTGTTAACTTCTGCAGCTAGCGTATACAAACTTGCACACCCAGATTCTGATGCTCCATTCAAATCACTATAAATGGTGTTCATACAGATCAAATATTCAGCAACCACTAAACGAGAGCATTGGACTGATTAATGTTTGAAACTTGTTCATGTGAAGGGGAAGAACACGTGGCAGATTATTTGGTTTAAACAAATGTTTTCTACAAGGAAAAAACATATTACAAACAATGATTTACAGGATAGGCAACAAGCGAGCTTATATACCCGGCAAATATTAAACTTACTGCGTGTTATGATCTATACATTAATTGCACTGTCCACATCGCACATACCCCTTGGGGTCATGAGCAATCTTGCCACTGTAGATTGTTCTAACCTATAAAGGGAAAAGTGAAAGCCCCAGTTGAAAACCTGTCTTTCCTTTATAGGCATGACCGATTCACTGCGGCAACAGTACCCCCGTTGGAGTGCCGGGGGTTTTCAGTATAAATAGTATCCCCACTTTCTGGAAATTTAGTGCTTTTAATTCCCACTGTCGCTGTCTTCCTCATTTGCTCTTTCCCATTCCTGCTCTGTCCTATCACTCTGCTATACTATCTTCTTCTTCGCTAGATCAATGACCTACCTTTTTTCTTGAAAACTCTTCCTGGACAATACTCCTTGTTTGTGTATGAGGTCTGTTGGATCAGCTTGGGAGTATTGGACGCTTTCTGCCGGGTGGTCACTAGGGCTTCCTATGATGTTATTATTTAGCAATATAGGCATTTTATATGTATGTGTTTTGTTGATAATTTATAATGATGTTTGTATTCTATTTTGTTTTTGTAACCGGGGGTTCGATTAGTTGGGGTAAAGCCTCAGCCGTCCCCTGCGTGGGATGTCTATTGTAAAGTGACTGGCCGGTGGAGGGCATTCAGTTTTCCCACTAGGGTTGTTTCAGCAGATCTTTTATGCGGATCGGGGGTTGTCCGGTCCTGATTTGGCTCGGAAGAGTCAGCTGGACCTAAAGCAACAATCAATCAACAATCCACATCGCACATAAATCAGAGTTTGCTTAGGTTGGCCTATGACTCAATCAAATTCAGGGACTACAAACGCTGACAGTGAACCACAAGACAAAGCCACCCCATTTGTGCTACTCCGGCACAGCGGCGCTGTTTAAATCGGATTCCGTTATTGAGACCTGGGCTCTTAGCTTGGATATATTACACCATAAACTGACCCACGAGAAAACTTGCCAGGCTCTATCAGTCAACAGTATATACAGCGTAGCGGGGACTACACGAGGCCTTTTCCTACGGGTAGGAGAGGGTGACGAAGTGATCAAGAGCGTCGTCAAAGGCGGAATTTTGCACAGAATCCTGTAACAGAATTACTTAACACCTTTCAAGATTTTTAAATCAAAGAATTAAAAAAAAACTATTAACGGCCAATATTTTTGTTTAATGCCGATGGAGCAACCGTAATACAACAGATTATCAAAACCGTTTTAGTCGCTGAACATAACTTTTTTTCTCTGTTGTAAGTTTGTTTATGCCTTTTAACGAGAGAGAGAGAGAGAGAGAGAGAGAGAGAGAGAGAGAGAGAGAGAGAGAGAGAGAGAGAGAGAGAGAGAGAGAGAGAGAGAGAGAGAGACGTAAGATGTAAGACGTAAGACAGTATTGAATAAACAATACATTGTTCATTTCAAGGCCACAGGTCACATTAAAACCCAACAATGAAGCGCTTCATAAATTTACAAACACAAAAATACGCGTCCCTAAAATCGGTCCATGATATAAATACGATTAAGACAAACCAGTTTTAAAAAAAAAAACATTTCTAACATTAAGTTAACACAAAATGTGTATGATACACACACAAATGCCCTTTTAGTATTATACCACATCTATCCTTTCTCATTTTCTCCCAAACGCATGTTTTAATTCTAGCTGTTATTGAACTTTCTAGCATAATTTTTCTCTCAAATCTACTTATTCTCTCTCTTATTCTTAAATGCAACTATCTTCATTGCATCATTTTCTCACAAACATCAGCATCCTTACCCACAACTATCTGTCCATTCGCATCGTGTTCTCATACACACCGCTTTCTGACATCAATCTGTCCATCCGCAAACATTTTATTAAAAACCCGCATTCTAACACACATCTGTCAGTCTAGTATATTTTTTTCTCAAACACCTGGCCTGTGCCTAACTCTCACACGAGACGGAACAATGCTCTGAAAGGTCGCTTGCAGAAGACTAAAGCAGGGACGGGTGAAATTCAATTGTGAATGTTAGTCAAACTTTGCTTGACTATATTGCGGACACGCGACCGGTTTCGGAACCACGAGGTAGCCTCTACTGTCCAACTGTTGTTTCTCCTGTGTCTTATTGCAGACCAGTGGGTATACCGAAGAATATGTATATTGTTAATTACTTCTCCATGTGTTTAGTTTAGCCATGATGTGTATATGTATAGGAATTAGAGTGGAGATTCCAGTGGACCACGGACATAGAAGATGTATATAAGTGGAGCTATCACTGAGGGCTGTTTCTGCCATCAGTGAGACGCTCTGCACACCCTTAGTAAACCTGGTGTTGCAGAAAGTCGTCTCATATTTTGCAGACGAGCAGGCATCGTTGGCCCGAGGCAGGAGGAAGACCACTAAGAGTCAACCCTGACCTTCGGCCTGCAGTGGAGCATCTAGCACTGAGCTATGATAGCCCAATAGTCTACCACCAAGGAGGAGACACCATCACCACACCTCAAACTGCAGTTAAGTGACACCGAAAGCATGCACCCACACTGACCTAGAAGGATTGTGCGGTAGTCCACTCTCCTGCAACCAACAATAGGACAGACAGAACAAATAGCCCAATAATGAGACATTAGCAAATAGATGTATCAAGAACAGTAGCAGCATAGACCCATCAAGGAACGAACTCTTCTAAGTGAATTTGGACATTTATGTTAAGAGAGTGCTTAGAGAATTATGTATATAGTAGAGGAAATAAATGTGTGATATTTACTGTTAACAAGTGAGTGGATCCGGGTAGCTCAGTTGGTAAGAGCGTCTTGCTAGTAACCGAAAGGTCGCTGGTTCGAATCCTGGATTGGTCAACGTGTGATCATATTATTTTCCCCTTTACCAACAACTGGCCCGCTGGTGTCAGTATAAATCGGTCCAGTAGTCACCTATATGCGAAAGTGTCGTGTGACTATAATCTACAAACAACTACAAACAACGTTAACAAGTGGCTGGACTATCTATGTTTCATAGCCGTGCGAGAGCTAGTGTGTCAGTGAATCTTTACCATTTTCTCCCTATCTCTATAACCCTATCCGCACACAGACCGAGCTAAAATTATAAACGTATTAAGATTAGTCATAGGGTGATTACACTAGCCAATCTCCGCAGACAAAGACGAATGGGTAATAGCATTCCATTGTGCAGAGCCCAATAACAATAGACCCACCGTCACAACTACATGAGAATACTTGATTGCCAAACCTCCTCAGTCGGGAACTCGGCGAGCTAGCTCAGTTATGTGTGCATGGCTACAACGGACTATCTGCGACAATCAAATGCACTGTCTTTTAAGAAGGCATGTGGAGGGGTGAATTGTGCCTCATCCTGAAATACTTACTCTGTGTAAAGCTGAGATCAGACGAACTTGAGGGGACATGTTGGAGAGACTGAGAGTCAGCTCCTCTTCTCCACTAAGTGACAACTGATCTGAGGGCGAGTAAGAAGTTAGCAGATACAAGCAGATGTACCGAATCAAGTGCAGACAGATGTAGCAAATGTGTACGTAGGCTATATTGCGAGGGATACACACAGGTGATGCCCTTTTTGAAACATAGCAAGTTGTTTTGGCTTCTTTAACTTAATTTACTGTTGATTGGGTTGTGTTTATGCAATTTATCTAGAAGATTATGATATATTTTTACTACCAGTGACGTTAGTGGTTTTTATCTGTGTTGTGGAGGGGTGAGTGTAGATTGTAGAAGTGAGAGTGGGAATAAGGAGGAGGACAGGGAAAAGGAAGAATTGCTGCTGCTGCTGCTGCTGCTGCTCCTCCTGCTGCTGTCGATAATAATAGTTCAGTTACTGCTGCTGATAGTGGTTTGCTGGCGACAATGTTCCTGTTGTTGGTGGTAGCGGTGATGATTACGAACAACACGATGGTGATGATGATGATGATGATGATGATGATGATGATGATGATGATGATGATGATGAAGATGATGATGATGATGCTACTGTTTCTGTTGTAATGCATTTGCTGCTTCTCTTGATTTTGAGAAAGGAGAATAAAACGAGATATGGAAGGATACTGTATTTAAAACAGCGCAGGAAGAGACGTGAAATAACATGTATTTAATTAAGGAGGTGGAACAACAACAACAACAACAAGGCCACCAACAACAACAAGAGCGAGAGAGAGAGAGAGAGAGAGAGAGAGAGAGAGAGAGAGAGAGAGAGAGCAGCACACACAGAAAGAGAGATGGAAAGAGAGACAGAGTGGGTAGTAGTTGAGGGTGTTTGGTGAGTGAGGCAAACGGAGTGCAGTGGGGTTCGTTTCGTTTCGTTTCGTTTCGTTTATTAGATTATAGTCCCCGGACACTTGCGCATATATGGGACCTGACTAAAAATGCAAGTTAAAATTGTTAAAACATGGCTTACATACATCATTCATACAACAACAGAAACATATATTACTAAAACGCTTATATAGCAAAAAGGGACCCTACAACACTTATAAAGCATATAAGTACATGGGAAGGTGGCAGAAGCCACGAAGATCCCTAATAAGCATGATTAAAACATTAAGAAAAAGGTTAAAATTACTCCATCTATGAGTAAGATAATAAAAGGAGGTCCTAGGACCAACGTGTTTATAATACATACGCAAGAAAATTTGGAGGAGGCTCTAGGGGCCCACGCCATTATGTAAGAGAATAAAACCAAAACCCTATGACCAATTGATCAACCAAATTAATACGCATACAGCGTACGAAGACAGGCAAGATGGTCGAAGGACCACGTGCCGTTAGGGTGTAAAAAGTTTAAGACATAATAAAAACGATGAACTCACACCGGACAGGGCTGCCATTGCCCACCTCAACTCACCAACCAACGTACATGATAAAAAGTTTTAAAAAACTACTTAACCTTGAGACATAACTCGCTAAAATAATAAAAAATAAAAGCATGCGATACGAAAACCACCACCAATCGGGTATATAAATTAAATTGAATACGGAAGCCAAACAAAAAAGCAAACATCAACAAAAAACAGCCAGGCAAACAGATTGCAATAAGCAGGCAAAACTGAACGCGGTGGTCGGAGACCAAAAACCGCTAGCAACAAAGCGTGTTATGGCAATAAGCAGTAAAGCTATACCAAGCAGAACTGAACGCGGTGGTCGAGGACCAACCGCTGACAACAAAGCATGTTATAGGCAGTCAGTAATAAGCAGTAAAGCTATAGCAGGCAGAACAAAGCATGTTATAAGCAGTAAAGCTATACCGAACAATGTTAAACAGCAATTATGCTATGGCAAAACGAACACCAACAGAAAAAATGAACACTGATATTAGAGATAGTGGCTGCTGAAATCCACCAAAATGAAGCATTACAGCAGAGAAAAAACATCAGATTCTGTGATTAAATTAGCAACATATACCAGCAAACTGGACCCCTCCCTCTCAACCAGGCTCCAGAGACCCTCCAAATCCAGTTGCCCACCGTTCACCCGGAGCAGCCCGCGCAGAGAACCGAAATGCGCCTCCAACAGCTGGCACTCGAATAAGCAATGTTCAAAACTAGGAAACTCACCACAAACACACCGGGCCTCTGTCCACCTAGTTCGCCAGTGACCAGATAGAAGTCGCATTAATACGGTTTTAAGATTATAGGGTAGAGCAGTATACAGGGGAAATGGTTTAAAAGTCGGTTCAGAAAAATAATGTTTGCGGCCAACGCTCCATTCGCAAAACTCGGCCCTCCAACGCTTCCAAAGCAAACTGTGTGTGCGGCCCGCCGCCTCTGAGACGGATGGTCCCACCCGGATAGACATGGGGGCCTCTCCCCGAGAGCCAACCCCAGCGGCCCGGTCAGCCGCCTCATTACCATCAATGCCCACATGCGATGGGACCCATACGGCCGCAACCGCCGTCCCCCTCGCCCTAAGGTCCGTCGCATGCCGCAACACATCTGCAACTATCTCTGGTCTTGCCCTGGACGTACCCTTCTCAAGGGCCTGAAGTGCGGCCTGTGAATCGGAAATTAGTGCCACATTGGTCCCTAATGGCAACTCGATCTTTGCCAACGCTGATAAGGACTGGCGCATGGCCAGCAGTTCAACTGTCAATGTAGAAGCCCCCGGCGGAGCGCCAAAAGACCAGTCCCCTACACCTGCAATGTGGAAACCACAACCAGCGGCACCATCATCCGCAACCGAACCGTCCGTGTACACCTTTAAAGTCATATTCATATCAGCCACCCGCTCTCTTGCCAGTTGTGTTATAATTGGAAGGTCCCCTTCCCTAGCTAATCCATCAAAACCCACCGAGACGTCAATAGGAGGGGTCGACCAAGGTGGTGCCAGAACATCGGGTACCTGTTCAAAACTCCTGTTGGACCCTACGGCTTCGCGTAACAGTGGCTCAACAGCCACCCCAATACCAGTCAATTGACGCGCCCCCCAGGGAGGATTAAAAGAATATAACAACTCGCATTCAGTTGAATTTGTAACCCCCCTAGCCCTGCAAACATATCCAACACAGGCCTTACGAATCTGGTGCCAAAGAGGCAGTATACCCGATAACTGGTAAACAATCCTAGTAGGGACCGAACTAGCCAGCCCCAGCAGACCCCTGAGGATGGCGCATTCAGCCCCGACTAGCCTGCTCATCTGATGATCAGAAATATTGTACAGAAGTTCGGCCCCGAACAGCAGTCGCGACCGAACCAGGGAATAATAGAGGGAAACAGCGTCCCGGGGATCCCGGCCCCAAGCCTCTCTACGAATAACGTGAATGACTCGGGAAGCCGAATAAGCTGAAGAAATGTTCCTGTCAATTTGGGGGGCGAAACTGCCATTATGCCTGAAAAGGATACCCAGATAGCGGACCTCCCTAGCCGGCACAATGTCAGTCCCGTCCACCCGCAGCGGAAAATCTAAAAATTTTATATTCCATTTGAGTGAGAAAGGAATGAACACCGTCTTACCGGGTGATAAACGTAAACCCTCAGCGGACAACGCCGCAACGATAGAATCAACATCTTTTTGGAAATCGGCATGGTCTTTATCAAAAAATGCACGGTCTCTCCCGATCCGTCGGCAGCGCGTGGTCCGCCAGACCAAAATATCATCCGCGTATGTGACCGCGACTGAACTGGGAGAACACCCAGCAGTGACCTCAGCCGTGGCTATGATGAATAACAGTGGAGCGATCACGGAACCCTGCGGGACACCCATAGAGAGTGTCCCACACTGGGTGGTGTAACCATCCCATCGCACTCGGATCGACCTATCTTTCAGAAAAGCACTAATGAAATGAAGCAAATGCAAATCTAAACCTAACCGTCGCAACTTCTCTACCAAGCGCGCGTGCCAGATCGTATCAAACGCCTTTTCCACGTCAAAAAAACAGGCAAGGACGGTGCGGCGACGCGCCCGCGCTCTGCGCAAGTGTTCGTTTAATCTGACCAGATGGTCAGTTATAGATCGACCGCGGCGAAAGCCAGCTTGGGAGCTGGAGACGACTTTGTTAACATCACAGAAATGATCTAGCCTAGCCTTTAAAATTCTTTCATAAACTTTGCAAAGATGGGATGTTAAAGCTATTGGTCTGTAACTAGAAATGCTCTGCCTGGGTTTATGAGGCTTAGGAATCGGAATTAACCGTAGACACCCGCCAAACCCCCGGGACAGTCCCAGTACTGTAACATTTATTAAACAATTTTAAAATTTGCTGTTTGAAGGCTACAGGAGCCTTTTTAAACATAAGATAATGTAGGCCATCGGGTCCCCGTCCCTTGCTGGTATTACATGCGCTAAGGGCTCGGGCGAACTCCACGGCAGTGATAGGGATCGGCTGCCGCTCACTAACATCAGGCAACTGGCCGAAAGACGCTTCTTGCTCGGCCCTTCTCGTTGCCTCGGCCGGCGGCAAAACCGTACCTGCCGTTAGAAACTGATCAAGGAAGGCATTAGCCTTCTCTCCCTCGGTGGCAAAGGTGTTAACTCCATCGGTTAGATTAGCAGCCAGGGGTCGGAATCTACCTCTCAATTTCCTGACATTTGTCCATAGGTCGGAGAGACTCTGTTTCCTACTAAATTGGGTGAGCCAGAAATCCCGCTTGGCAGCGGCAATTACCCTCTTAGCCGCCAGTCGAGTTCTTGTCATGTTAGCATGGGATTCGCGGCTATTGATTTTGCTATATGCCTTAAACGCGCGTTTTTTGGCCTTGACTGCATCCTTGCAAGCCTGGTTCCACCAGGGACGGGCCACCCCACCCCCTAAACGAGCCGGAGGCGCGATTGAGGACACAGTGTCCAACATAGCTTCTCTAAGTTGCTGTTCAAGTATGTCCACCGACTCGGAATCGGGGAGCGAGAAATCGCGTAAAGCATTATCGTATTTAGCCCAATCTATTTTATTTAGGCTGGGAGCGGCCACGGTCGGCCGGGAGACGCACGGGGACGTCTCTATGGTGATCTTAATAGGAAGGTGGTCGGAGAAAAACGGATCATTAAAGACCGACCACGTGGCTATCGGAACGACGACCGAACTTACAAAACTAAGGTCGATGGCCGTACGCGCATGGCCGGCCACATCAGGGACTCTGGTGGCAGAACCGTCGTTTAAAATCGCAAGATCAGCTTCAGATAAAACAGAGTGTATAACCGGCGACGTTCGTGTCCAACTATCGTCCCACATGCTGTCCCTTTTGTTAAAATCCCCCACCACCAACCATGAACCTTCAGCTACCACGGGCACCAACCAGGAAAAATCCGCACAACCCACCGGGTTATAATAATTTAAAATATTCAGCTCGGTAGGTGGAGTGGTGTCCAACGTCACCCCGAGGGCTGAAGTAAAACCACCCCCGTCACCCTCGTCGACGGGACCAAGATCAATCCCCTGGAGGCCCACTCGAACGTACGTGGCCACATAAATTTTGTCGTTTTCACCAGTAGTATACAGTGGGGGATAATAAAATCCTTCTATAACGGGCAGCCGATCGCGCCTACAGTTTAGGGATTGCAGGCAAAGCACCTGAAATTCACGTAATCTCGGCCCCAAACTAGGCAGCGAGTCGTTGAGTGTAACGACCGATCTGCAATTCCACTGTAAAACCCCTAGAGAATCTGTCCCCATGGTCAACAGACAAAGTAGCCAACCGAGCAAACAAAGCCACAAAAAATCCCTTAGACGGCCTTTCATTCTCTGGTTAGTAGGGTACACAAGGTCTTAAGAATAGTAAACAAGGTGCTGATCATAAGGCGAGTGGACACATGTTGATCTGGTAGGTCAGCAAGACCCTGGGAAAGATTGGCTTCCATGTCTTGGAGGCCGCGAAGAAGCGGCAAAAGCATAACCACCGCTTGGTCACTACGCCCCAGACCACCCACAACCGGCGTAGAAGACGACGTACCCTCAGAGGACCCCACCACCCCGTCCCTCTGCACAGGAACTCCACCCGGACCACGCGGCACCGTCTGTCCCGACGCTGAGGTCGTGGGACTAGGCTCCACCTCACCCATATTCGTACTCGGCTCGGGCACCACCACCCGCGCAGAAAGGCGCGGATCACGGGTGGGACGACCAGCGGAAACGGTCGCAGAAACCTTGTGGGGCAACGCCTGCCCAGGGGCAGCGCGCCCCGTCGCTCCAACAGAATGTACAGCACAAGAGGAAACCACCGGCGCCGCCGGGGTGTGACAACAGGACTGGGAAACAACCGGCGCGGATTCGCGAGCCTCTCCACCTCGCACATTGGCGCGCGCCTCCGCCACCGCTTTCGAAAAAGGCATATACGTGGCCCCGCGAAGTCTGTTAGCATCTCGCCGGATCTCGTATTCTGGACATCCCTGCCATGCGGATGAATGGGACCCACCGCAGTTTATACAAAGGCGCACACTACTCTCACATTTGGCCGTTTGATGATCTTTGCCACAACGGGCACATCTATCTTTCTCCCTGCGGCATTGCCGCCTTCCGTGCCCCAGCAACTGGCACTTTGTACACCGGAGGACTGGTGCTGCAAACGGGTCCACTCTATGTCTAGTCAAACCCAACATCACAAAACTTGGTAATTCTTTCAAGTCGAATGTTACCTTGAGGCAGTTAGACTTCATGCCGCCCGCCATGGGCAGTCTAGCAACCGACACAACGGGATATCCCTGCCTAAAAAGGTCTGTTTTTATTTGGCCAAAGAAAAGACCATCATCGCCTAAATCAGGCAAGCCCCTGATAACACCCACTGTTGTAGCCTTGGGCATACTGGTCAAAATCGGTATGCCACTGAGCTCTGAACGTCTAAACAAATCCCCTTGTTGTTTCTTTGACTTGCAGGCAATGAGCCAGTCTCCGGAGGGAATTCTCCTAGCGCTCAAAACTTCCCCTACCGCCTCCTTGAGCGTAGTCTCTCGCCTGTATGGACCCAGACCATTAAACGTAGCCGGGCCACCCCCCACATCATGGATGACAACAGGGAAGTCAACTATCTCCACCATTTCCCGTGGCGCTGTCTGTCTACCCACCTTACGCGGGCCTCCCTGTGGGACGCCCATACGGGCTTTGTCTGCATATGAAACAGTCTTTTTTGATGCTGGGCCAACGGTCCCCTGCGAACGAGGAGCATCATCGACACCCTGCGACGCGGTCCCAGCACCCCCCTGGGTCGCAACAGTCACCCCCGCAACAGAACCCGAAGGAGAGGAAGTTACCAAGGGAGCAGCACCGGTATCCATGTTATCGTCAGGACTACAACCCGCCTCCTGCGACCCGCTATCAGCCACCCCCGGAGCCAAAGATTCGCTGGGAGCAAGGGCCTTCCCTGAGGACTTCCTCGCTACCGTAACCCCCTCCTCACCGCGGTGACCATCAGAGAAATTAATGTTGCGTTTTGACTTAGGGTCTTTATCCGAATACGGATTTGATCTTTTACGACATGGGGACCCAAGAAAGAGATCACCCGGAATGGGCGTAGAAGCCCTCACAGTAGGAAGAGTTGGCAAATCATCATTTGAGGAGCAATCAGCCGCCGAGAGCTTCGCAAGCAGCTTGCGCGCCTTACGCGCATCTCGGTGCTCTTTAGCTTGGCGCACAGGAGCCGGCGCATTGGGGATCTCAAAATCAGAAACTTTATGGGCCTTTTTACTGGGCCGCTTGGCTTTAACAGAGGGCTCATTTCCAGCATCGCTGGAGTCGAGCTCATGTTGGGACGAGAGGTCCGGAGCGTCGGCCTCGGTCCAGGATTCAATATCCGACATATTTCATTCAGGAAATGATAAAAAGCAATGTTAAAATAACAGCACGGCCACAACAGTGGCAAAAAACAGCAAAGGACAACAATCAACATTCAAACAATATTAAAAGTTACAGGTAAAATAGCAAGCCAACAAATACACTAGGCACAGGTGGCAAGCATAAGCGTAAAATAGGATGCGCAAGCGTCGGGGAACAATCCAACAAACAAAACAAAAGCAAGCAAATACCTGCTACAAGTCCGTTCGCAAAAGTCCGGGAAGCCGCTGCCGAAAGAGAGTAATCCTAGGCTGGTCCTCAGCCGTAAAAACGGCTGGAAGGAAACCGCACTCCGGTCGGACGAGGTGGTCACAGTAATCCAATAATGAAACCCTGCATACACTCAACTTCAACTAAAATCGTAAAATTATAAAAGTTACGTAAAAATCGCTTAGACGCCCTCGGCGGGTGTCATGTCAAGTTACACGTGGTAAAAACAAGTTAGATGCCCTAGAGTACTGAAAACAGACGACTCTGCGAGCCTTCACACTTCAACTCCAAATTGCGTGTGCAGTGGGGGAACAGAGCGTGGATTTTATACCTGCCGTTGTTCGATGCTTCACAAAGACTCGGGTCTCGCCAGTGTAATGACCTGTGTAGATTGATAAAGCATGCTGCTATCGCGGGCCTTTCTTGTTTACCCTATTTCATCTTCTTCCTTCATTATTCCAAGATTCTAAGACTGGAATGTTCACTGTAGTGCACGTTATGCGGTTTCATACAGTTCACGTATAGCATGCAGATACTGATGGTTAGTTCTTCGAGTTCATTGTCGTTTGGCTTAATTACATAAAAGCCTGAGTTTTATTTATTAATTAATTTATTTGGTTAGTTGTTTAATTTTTTTTTGTTTATTTCAGGCAGTCCCATGAAGGATCTATATTTACCAGCTCCAAGGTCATTCAGTTCGTTAAGAACAGACGGGCCGACCCTGTTTATAATTTAGTGAAATCTGTTGCTTGAGTCCTGTCGTTTTTGGAATCTGTTCATTATGATGGTTACATTTTGATGCGTTGATTTTATAGCGAACTCTGCCTTTGAGCGCTCTTCATCACTCCTCCAGCTCTGCATCTCTCTCTCTCTCTCTCTCTCTCTCTCTCTCTCTCTCTCTCTCTCTCTCTCTCTCTCCTCTCTCTCTATCTCTCTCTCCAGTGGTTGCAGTGACCATATCCATGTCTGTTTAACATGGTCAAAATATGGGGTAAAAATTCCTAAAGTTGGCCACAAGGCAATACAATACCAATCCTTTTCAAAAATTTACGAAGACATATTTTTACATGACCTTTGTAATTCCTCCCCCTCTCACGTTTATAATTTAACTGATCCTGACACTGCCTTAACGCATAGGCTTAATACATTTACAACATATTATTATTATATATTGTGTGAACGTCTGTTTGTAGTTTACCTGTACTTTGACCAGCGAAATGCTAACAAATGAAAGAGCCACAATCGCAGGTCGATATCCAGAGCGCAGGTGATACAAACTTAATAAAAGCATTAAAGTTGATAACATTAGATCGTGTAGTGATGGCAATGCCATTACAGTGCCCAGGCTATCATTCCTACATCAGTTTGTCGGTCCGATGTGAACCATTATAACAAAGGCATGTCAACAGACAGCAAAGATCAGACCTTCGGATGCATCAAACGAGTAATAAGTAAATGGTGTAAACAACGTTAAACTAAAGTACGTCTGAGGTCGAGATCG